>JAWMAG010000002.1:1495000-1515000 GCA_037013455.1 Ceratitis rosa | reverse complement strand
GTTAGCTGGCAAAAGTTTATGAGACATTATGCTATTGCTGCTGCAAGAATTTGCAATAAATTCACCTGCACAGGACAAAGGGGCACATCCTGCCGGCCGAAAGCACTTCACATTCACTCTTCCCTCCGCTCTCCTCTCTCCCTTTCTATGCAGTAATTTTTGACCAACTCATAGAGTTGGTAGTTATCTACGCAAATGCTTGGCTCTTTTATGGCGGAAGGACATAAATTTTTTACATTGAATAAAAGTGAATTATTAAAAATTAAAAAAGAAAAAAAAAAATATTTTATATAAAATGCTTTTCGATTTTTACGACTTCACAACGGAAGGTGAGTGTTAAGCTATACCTGCATATACATACACAAACACATTGATGGACAACAGGATGCATTTGCAATCATCTACCTTTTTGTGCGAGTGTGTGTGTGTGTGTGTGACTTGTACTTACTAGAATTTATCTTTATGCGCCACCTTTTCTAGTTTCTACAATATAAAACTTGCAACAAAATAGCTTTGCAAAAATTCTAAAAAAGAAGAAGAGTGGAAAATGTCAATTGCCACGCATTGTACTGTTCGCATGCTCACAAAGTATACTCCCATCTCCCATCTCCATATCAAAATAGCAAATAATAATGGCCAAGTCGTTACAACGCATACAATTTGGTACTTTTTATAGCTGCCACAGCACAGAGTTTACTTTATGATTATCATATTTATTTATTATATTAAAAATTTTCAAAGCCTCAGCCTTCTTTCTGGGAGGGTAGTTGCCACTGTACATTTCTAATATTGCTTGGTGTTTTTGTTGTTGGCTTTTAATATTTGTTTTATAAATAATAGCACACATATTGTACATACTTATATATATCTATATCATATGTATTCGATTTTTATTTTTTATTATTTTTTTTTTTCTGATTTTTTGAAATTTTCTCATAAGTTACGCCTCGCTTTGTGTAGTCACTCGTTTACTCTGCCCATTCGCTTGTGGCTTAAAACCGCAGCAGTTTTTGACATTTTCAAATGATGGATTGCATTTTATGCTAATTGAGTTTAAACACTCCCGTCAAAAGTTTCAATTTTTTTTGTTTTGAATTTATTCGTTTGTCTTATTGCCCGGCAAACTCGTCAGGCGCCAATGGCTTTTCGCATATTTTTCTTGCTGATTTGATATAAAGGGTGTTTTTTTAGACTTATGGTTTCCAATGAGACGATACTTTTCTTGCAGTTGGTCTTTTTGACAACGGTAACCTGATTCTTACTCAGTTTAGCTTGCCATTTCATAGTAAATGGACTTCGGAACAACGATCAATATAATCGTCTAGCCGAGTCTTTAATTCGAGCAACTCTAGATCGGTTCCGCACCACGCTTGCTCTAGTAGATAATGCGCATTCTCAGAGATACCGTACAGTGCACATCGAAGACGATATTCCTGGTGAGTAGTAGAGTATTGAAGGAGATCCGAATGAGCTTGTCCACCATCGCACGCCACAACTGGAGCTGTTCCCATCCACTTTAAGGAAGATTTTGCAGAAGGTTCTTGGTTTGAGGCCTTACAAAATCACAATTATTCAAGAAATGAAGCCGAACGGCATTCAAGAGCATCATACCCTCGGTGAATGGCCCCAAAACGAGAAGACCTCCGATACTAATTTTGACAAGAAAATTTTCTTTAGCGATAAAGCTCACTTTTGGTCGAATGGGTACCTTAATGAAGAAGATTGTTTCATTGGGAGTGATGTTAATCCACAATCCATTGTTAAGACGCCGTTAGCCACTAAAAAGGTCACTGTGTGGTGCGCTCTTAGGGCAGAGGGAATAATTGGTTCATATTTCTTTAAAAATGAAACTGAACGTAATGCAATTACTGTCAACGAAGAACGTTATAGAGCTGTGATTAATGACTTTTCCGTGCTTGAATAGGAGGATGTTGATGTGGACGACCTTTGATTCCAACAAAACGCCTCGTGGGTCTATGGTATTTATTCCAAGATCATATGTGATTTAACATTGCTGGACTATTTTTCGTGGTGTTATATGAAGTCATTTGTCTATCTAGATCATCGCGAGACGATTGACGGCTTGGAAGAGTATATTCGGCTGGCATACGGCTTCAATTGCTGCAAAAAGTGGGCGAAAACTGAGTCTAAAAACACCCTTTACATATATACCATATACTTTTAGGTATGGGTGTAGAAGATACATTTTTTTCCGTTTAAAAAAATAAACAGTTTGGAAATTGGAACATTTACGTTAACTGAAAGTTTAATGAAAAAAGATACATGTCCGATACCGTAACTACGGGAATCAAACAAAAAATGTTGAAAGTTATAAAAGTAGAGTAATAAATACATATAAGTACACAAAGAAAGAAATACATAAATATTTAGGGCATGTTCTAGCTCAATAATTTTTCGTATAATTTATATATATACCTATATATATACCAGGTGTGTTGGTTGAAATTTGCCAGTTTTTTCGATAAAGAAAACACTTAATTTTCAGAGGAATCTCAAAATTTTTTTATTCAAAGTATTGATCATTGGTTTCTACACATTTCGCCCATCTCTCAGGCAAATTATGGTTCCACTCTTTTTCTTTCGAGGCAAACCATTCGACGAACCATTTTTCGACTTCTTCAAAATTAGCGAAGCGCTGCTCTGCAAGGGAGTGTCTCATCGATGCGAAAAGGTGAAAGTCGGACGGGGCGAGGTCTGGAGAGTACGGCGGGTGCGATAATATTTCCCAATTAAGTGTTTTTAATGTGTCTTTGACCAGTTTAGCGGTATGAGACGGCGCGTTGTCATGTTGCAAGATAACTTTGCCATGTCTTCGGGCCCATTCCGACCGTTTTTCAAACAACGCATGATTCAAATTGATCATTTGTTGTCGGTAGCGATCCGTGTTCCCCGTTTCATCGGGTTTTAACAACACTGGTCCCACCAAACACAGAGCATTGTCTTACGGCCAAAGCGATTTGGCCTTGCAGTCGATGGGCCAGCTTCACCAGGGGAAAGCCATGACTTTTTTCGCTTCGGGTTCTCAAAATAAATCCATTTTTCGTCCCCCGTGACAATTCGATGCAGAAAAGATTTCCTTTTGAATCGCTAAAGGAGCATTTCACAAACGGTTTTTCGATTTTCCATTTGTCTATCGTTCAGCTGATGTGGCACCCATTTTCCATGCTTCTGGATCTTTCCCATGGCTTTTAAACATTGGCAAATTGCTCCTCGAGTTACATGTAGTGTTTCTGCCAATTTTTGTTGCGATTGGGTTGGATCAACATGCAATTCCTCGTCTTCGAGCTATTTTACTGCACCAGGATGTTCATTGCCTGTCAAATCGAAATTTCCACTTTTAAATTGACGAAACCATGTCTCACATGTTCTAATCACTAGAGCATGTTCACCATAAGTTTCTACCGCAACCGGTGAGCTTCAGCTGCTTTTTTCTTTTGATGAAATAAGAAAAGCAACGAATGCCGCAAATGCGATTTACTTGGAAGGAAACTCGACATATTCACTGAGGTAAACAAATATGACGCTATTTTTTTGGCGGAATGTGACTTTTTATAGGTTAATGTCAATAGAAAAAAATTACATACATGCCAAATAATAGAAATTTATACATATTTTGTATTTTTGTTTGAATTTATTTGTAGAGTATACCGAATCTCACGCTATTAGATGACTTTTTGACGGATTTCTGAACGGCCGACTACTCAACGCAGAGGAGATCTTCCGTTTTCCCTGCTTTTATCGGCCGACATCGAAAACTTTCAGCGCTGGAGTATTCTTATCCGTTCGCCCGGCAGCATTCCCGAGCATCGTGTAGAGTTTGGCCGATCCACCTCCGCCAGTATCACCAATTTTGCTGCTCATTTTTTCGCTCACCGAAAGTTCTCATCTCAGTAAGTGCCCAATACATAAAATGCGATGGAGGAAAAACTGTTCCGCCTCGGATCACTGTACGGCTAAAAAGTCCATCGTTGAACATGGCGATAGAAAATCATTCCTAAAGCTAATAAGAACCTCTTCGTCGGACCTACAACCCCCACTCGTACTAAACCTCTTTGGATTACTTTAAGCGTGGAGATTATTAATGGCTTTAAGAGGGTGGAGCCTACAATCAATCCTTCAGTTCATGATGCTTTACTAAAAAATATAAAAAATAAAGTGTCTGTGAAGTTAGACTATGCACCGGAATCTCCTCTTAAAGCCCGAAACGTGGCTATGTTTAAATCACCATTTTTGTAGTTGGTTTTAACAATTTCATCGCGTTGTGCCGTTGTTAAGCGATGCATTTTCGTAGCTGCCTTACTTTTAGCTAAAACAAAACATGTTTGTTTTGTCAGTTAAGTTTGACAGATGTCAAAATATAGTCCTGTACTTTTGGAACCACTAAATGGATAATTCTACGAGTACCTATATGTATGAATCTTATTAAGTAATTACTGGCTTTGATTTTCCGTTTCAATGGATCCATTCATTTTTGGGTAGATAAAAATTTTAATTATAATAAATTCATACATACATATGTATATGTTATTAAATTGTTTTTGCAACACTCGTGGCTATACTGAACTATATACAATACTACTATACATATATATAAGCATTAAGGAAGGAAAATCTCAACAAAAACTGTTACTTAATGGCTTACCATCCCATTTTCGCTTGATTCTTTTTCCGTAATTCCCTCTTTTCTTTTTTTTCATTGCATTAAAATTGGAAATCCCTAAAACTGCCATCATTGCAACGGCTGCCATTTAATGACATCTGAAAGAGAAAATAAAGAAAATGAGCGAAAATGCGACACAAACTAAAAAAAAAAAATAAAAAACAAAAAATAAATATAAAATTATAACAAAAAAAAAAACTGTCATCCCGAATAAAAAGAGTCACAATCACTAAAACAGCCATTAAAGTAATTTTGCAAAAGTAAAGTAGTTGGAAAATGTGAAAGAATAGAAAAAACTGCAGGGCGTGGCCGCGCATTGCAAATTGCACACGAGTGTAATGCAGCAGCATTTTCGCTGTTTCCTCTTCTCGCTATTCTCTTTTATATTTTGCGCTAGTTTTTTTTTTTGTTTTTTTTTTCTTTTTTTTTTTGCTTTGCAAATTTTGTTTGTAGTTTTTCTCGAACGAAATGAAAATCCCGCTGGCAGACATCCTGCTAAAGTAAAATTTTCACAAACCAAAGACAAAAAGTGCATTAAGTGGTGTAGAGAGCGTATGGAACGGGGGCGGAGGGGAGAGACATGCTGAAATGAGCGCAAAATTCAAAAAAAAAAAAACAAAAAAAAACGCAAGCAATGTGAATAAAAGGAGTTAAATGAAAGGGCAATGCAGCAAGGCTGGATTTTAAGTATGCAACAGAAACTACAGAAACAACAACAACAAAGGCTGACAAAGAAAATTTAATGAAAAGTGGAAAAGAGTCTGTAATAAAACTAAAATAAAATCAATGGCGTGTAATATGTATATGTACATACATATGCACATACAATACATATCTAAATATATTTCGTATTACTTGAAGTGCCAGGATGACGAGGATTCACTGTTACTACAACAATATTGCAGTGCATGAAAAGAAAATTTCAGTGTTCTCTTGCTCCATTGTCGATTGCGAATGAAGGCTGCAAGGTGTCGGTTGAGTTAAATACCAATATAAATACATACATATATGTATGTATGTAATTAAATACATATTTAATTGTTTTTTCTTTAAGAAATATTATGTCGGTATTATTATAACGAAAAATTTTCAATTAACTTTTACGATACTGCATTGAGTTTATTCTTAGATAAGATTAATATATATAATAATATATTATATTAACACTAAATTATTCTTCATGTTTTATATTAATTAATTTCAATTAATTTTTTTTATATTTACTTAACTTTTATTTTACCATATTTAATTTTATTATATTTTTTTTTCTTAAATTTTATTTTAATTTACTTTATTTCTTTATTATTATTTCTTTTTTTACTTTGATTTTAGTTTATATTTTACTTTGTTTAATTCTTTTATATTTTTTTATTTAGTTCAGTTTTATCTGTTTCGGTATATTTTCTTTCATCTTCAATTTGCATTGAGTCTATTTATGATATACTTACATATTTCCCTACTACAAAAATTTTTTATATTTTCGAAATAAAATTTTCAGTCGTTTTATAAGAAAAAAAATTTTAAGTTTTTTTTTGGTCTTTGGAAATTTGTTAGAATTTTATGTAAAAGATTTTCTGCATTTTTTCTAAGAAAATAAAATTGATATTTAGAAAACATCTATATTGTTTTATGTTTAGGAAATATATTTTCATATGACAGTTTTAAATAGAATTATTTATTTTATTTTATTTTATTTTATTTTATTTTATTTTATTTTATTTTATTTTATTTTTTTTATTTTATTTTTTTTTGTTGTTTTATTTTATTTTGTTTTTTTTTTTTAATTTTATTTTATTTAATTTAATTTTTAGTTTTTTATTTCATTTTATTTTGTTTAGTATATTTAATTTAAATTAATTTTATTTTATTTTATTTTATTTTATTTTATTTTATTTTATTTTTTTATTTAATTTTTTTTTGTTGTTTTATTTTTTTTTTTAATTTTATTTTATTTAATTTAATTTTTAGTTTTTTATTTCATTTTATTTTGTTTAGTATATTTAATTTAAATTAATTTTATTTTATTTTATTTTATTTTATTTTATTTTATTTTATTTGGCTTTATTTCATTTGACTATTTTTTTATTTTAAATTATTTTATTTCAATTTATGTTATTTTATTTATTTAATTTAGTTTTATTACAATTTATCTTATTTTTTTTTTAATTTTGAATGAAGAATTTATTTTTATTCTTATTATATAATATTTGTATTGACTTTTTTGACTCCGTTTCTGCGAAGAATGTTTTTTTTTGTTAATTAAAAGCTAAAATAATGACAAGAAAAATATTCAAATTACAAACTTTGGCCTTTACTCATATCTACTTATATATATGTATGCTATATTGTGCAATGCCATTGCGGTTCACGGTATTTTATACATATAATAGGTATGCAAACACAAATACATACCTATGTACATAAGTATAAGCAATTTTCTAGAGACATTTCAACACTCTTCTCATATAGGCGCTAAAAAGCGCCATCTTCCTGGAACTGCCGCCAACACAAAGAAAGTTTTGTAAAGTTACTAGGCGACTCAAGGGGAGCACTTCTTGACTTTGGCGTTGAGTTACGCGCGCGCACACAGGCAAATCATCAGTTTGGCTTTCGGGCTTTGGCAATATGTTTTGAGGAGAGAAAAACTTTTTACACCCAATGGCTGTGTTTAGTACAAAGTATATTGACTATGTACAGGTAATAGTAGTTTATAGAAGCATAAGAGATATATACAGTTATGAATGTTTACATATAGGTATATACATGTACTCACGATCACAATTGATTTAGCCAGGTCATCCTATCTATCTGTCAGTCCTATCTTCTCTCAGAAATCTCTTTCAATTCTTCTCTTTTACAACCAAAATAGTTGGTTATCTTGGTTCGAATCGAATGTATGTAGCTCTTACTTCCTTTCTTCATTTTCTTATTCTCTAACTCACAGCATCGAAACTGCAAATAAGGAAATTACTCGCGTTGCAAGTTGCTAGTTGCAAGTTGTAAGATGCAAATGTTGCAAAATGTTGCAAAATTACAAAGTAGTTGCAAGATGTGCGAATGACGAAGTGTGGCAATTTCTAAAATAATCTCAGGTAGATATACAGTTATGTTCTTAACTTTCTATTTTGCGCGCACACTAAGGAAAGAAGTGAGGAAAGAAAGCTGTGTTGGGATTTTGATTTAGTTTGATTAAGTGGAAATTGCTTCGGAGCTTCGTTTTTGTTGTACATGGATTGTTGTGTCTTGTAGCCTTGAGTTTAATAGGAAGATAGGTGAATAAATATTGTGGAATTTAAGATTAAATGAAGAATTTTTTTTTAATTTTTGAAAAACGAATACATTTATCAACATGGAATGATTTTGTGTTGGCCGCTGAATTATCGACAATAGTAATTTCTAGTAAATGAAAACGCTTCTGGGTAAAGCCAACTGAGTTTTTTCATTCTTTTTCCTAGTGAGACTCCTTTTGATAGATTTTCGATCAAAAAAAGCATCGGAAGGTCGCTCTGAAGCACCAAAGTTTAGTCTGTCATCATTGAGATGTTGCAACTCCTTAATATCTTAGTTAAATCATTCACCTTGCGATCTACATACATCTCATAAATATTTTGAGAAGTAATCTAGGTGAGAATGAAGATAATGTATCTCCATAACCACTTTAAGGACACGCCATTTCTCTTTGAGGATCCGACGTGGTTGAGGTGAGTTGTGTATCAGCCATAAGCCGTCGAATATCAGGCCTAACGAGAATATTTTCCTTTAACTTTATCTCAGAGAGGCATGTATTTGAAGTATTCCTATATAATAAATCCTATTTATAAACAATAATTGGGTATGATTCAGGGTAATTTAACTTAACTACGTGAAAAAGAAAGAAGAGCAATTTTAAACTACATTAAAAAGAAATATCGGCTTTTTAATTCATTTTGAGTCGGATTGAAACAAAAGGAATAAAATTATTTATGATACCACGCAAAGAATTCGTAGACTAGCATGTGACCAAAAGTTCCTACAACTAAAATAACTTAATAAAATAATAATAATTTCTACGCTCAATGTGAGTTTGTTAAAGTTCTATATTTTTTGTAAATATTCATAAAATTTATTGCAGGACATGCTAAAAAAGGATGCCAGAAGGCCAGCCGGGCTATTACTAAACCGAACTGCTGAGAATTTTTATAAGGATTTTATGAAACAATTGCATTACTTTCACCTTGAGTTCACACAAATGATATTTAATAATAGCGATTAATTTTTTAATATTTTTTTTATGAATAATTTTAAGTTATTATTAGTAGAAATGGCCTTGATTTTGTTTACTTTTATTGATAATTAATGTACAATTAACTTGGAATAAATATTTTGTTTCAAAATAATTTTTTTTTATTTTTTTTTATTAAATTCAAATGTCAGGTTATGGAATAAAATTTATACTTATTTTCAATGAGTGGACAAAGTGTTCGCAAACTGAAAATCTATCGAAAATATATTTCATTATTCTATACACTATATTAATTTTGTTTATTTTATTTATTAATAAAAAAGATGGCGAGGAAAAAGTGTCCCTAAAAAAAAGAATGTAGCGTGATAGTATTTATAGTATCCCTAAGTATCCTCCCCAAGATTTTTTAGAGGAAAAATTCCTTGCGAACTGTGCGCTCAATCATATTTAACGTAAAAGAAAAGCAAGTTATATGAATAACTATGGAAAGTACGACCCTTAGATATAATCAAAAAAAACATTAAAATAATATTGGATGTGAAAATAAACTATTATTTTCTTTAATTTAATATACTAATCCCTATATAGGTTACTCCCTTCTGAAAACTGGTCTACGAAATAATAGAAATCGCCAAGTCTGACCGTCATTCGAGCTTCGTTTCGGTTGTCCAGGAGCTAAGTATTGCACTAAACCGAATTTCCACGGTCTCCAAACCAGGATCGAGAGTCAGAAAGGTATTGTGACATGTTTGGTGGAAAGAAAGGTCATTGTGCTTCATCAGGAAAGTGAAAATTTTTTGCCAATAAGGACAATGGTTGTTATGAAAACCGCATAAAATGGTATTACACTCAAAATCGCAACAGGTTATTTAGCAAAACCGAATCGGATAATTCTAACTATGATAAACCAAGCCTTTAATTGAAGGCAAAAATACTGGATTACTTTTTACTTGACCTTATTAATTTTATTTTTACAACTGAGATGTAAATGAAAAAATAGTAAATAATTTTTTATATCGGCTCATAGTCGAAAAAAATAAACTAGAAATATTTAATTGATATTTTCTTTAATTTTTTTCTTTTTTTTATTTCCATTAAATTATTATTTTCCTTGATTTCCTTTGAATTAAATATTTAATTAAAACTATTGTTCTTTTTTTGCCAATTATTTGGTTAACTTAGAAAATGCATTGTCAAACTCTTTTATGGCGACGCCATTTTTATATTTAAATACACATGCATACATATCTTAATATGCATTCACAACTAATTCAAAGATCTAACAAAAGTTCTTTAACAAAAAATTCATTTAGTACAAAATAACCACAAACTAAAACTAATAGATATTAATCTATGGTATGAAAACCAACAAAAATGGTTTTCTGGCAGGCATATGTGTTCATACATACATATGTGTATATGTAGTTGTGTATATGTACCAGCCGTGAATAAAATATTGTACAATTCTCTCCATATTTTGCATCAATGAACTGCAAAATCTTAATTTAAATGGTAAAAATTTATATTCAAATTCATGAATATACCTCCGAACGTATATACGAGTACATATGTGCATACATATGTATACATACATATTTATCTATATATAATATGAAACTTGTATAAAATATGTAGCTTTTCATTTTGGCAAAACAGCTAAGCAATAGAGAAGAAGAAAAAATTTGGAAAAAAAAACAATATTTTCTACGTTAAGACAATAAAAACAAAAACAACAGCAACAATAACAATAGTGGCAATAACACAAAATATATGTATGTATTTAAATGCAAAAAATGGCAAAACAAAAAACTTTGTATTTTATGGCAGAATTAATAATAAAAATAACAAAATCCCAAATCCAAAATGAAATCAACAAAATTGCGCTCGCCTCGTATTTATTTACTACAAAAGCAATGTCTGCAATGCACAAGCAAACACACGCACGCATGCACAGAGAGAGAGAGAGTAACAGCATATAAGCAAGGGTATGACAACTTCGTTGGTAAGTAAATAAAACGCAATGGAAATTGAAATGGAAAATATGGGCGGAGTCTTACCAACTGAGAGAGTGTGCCAAAGAGCGGAACAAACGGCAATGGCACATGAGCACCGCTATTTTGATAGAGAGTGAGCTAGAGAGATAGAGAGCGCGCATAGTCGTTGCGCCCAACGGACACAGGAACGCGCTGGCAATGCAAAACAGTGGAATGGAAATGAAATTGAAATGGAAACGGCAAAACGCAAATGACAAATACAAATACAAATTTAACTGCGAAAGAGATGGAACGATTGCCAGCTTCGTCTCATGAACGTAAATAAAAAACAAGCAAGGCGAGTGAAGTGGCAGAGGAAGTGACGTTTGGTGTACTTGCGTGTGTGTGTGTGTTTGAGTTGCGTCTGTGTGCGAGTGGGGAAATGCTAGCTTACAATTGTATGTGTAGCTGCGTTGATGATGTTGGGGTTTGGCGTTGGTGTTTTATTGTTGTTGTTGTTGTTGCTTCAAAACTCAATGTCTGTATTTGTTTTGCTTTTATTTTATTCTTTAAAATTTTGCAGCGAAATAAAATCGGCGGTCGTCCGTTAGTACCTAATATTGTCGCATTGCTGGTGTAAAAGAGCGCAAGAATCTGACAGAATTTGTTGTTGCTGAAATTTTTTTCCTTGCATATGAGCTAGGTATGCGCTTTCATAATTTTTATTATCAACCATATTCTCAGAATTTTTTTTTTATTTTTATTTTAAATCTCTTGCTCTGCTTCTTCGCTACAATCTGCTTTCTTCAACTGTCTTGTATTTCGAGACAGTGCCTTTATTTAGCCTGCTTTCTTGTGTTGCTGCTCGCATGCAAGAGTATGGAAGTGTTGTTTTTGCTGCTATTTTGCCGTCGGCAAGGAAGGCTGAACGCAGCTTAAATTTGAAGCTTCTACGTTTTGTTATTTATACATATGTATATACATACATATATAAGCATATATGTACGTATGTACTCGTATATTCAGTCCGTTTAGTTGTTGAAATCGCTTCTGAATGTGTTGTAGTTGTTTTTTTTTCTTTTTTGCAATTTTTCATATTTTCCATATTTCTTACATTGCTCTTAGCTTTTGCCACTGTCGATTTTTGGTTGGTAGTTGTAAGCTGTCTTGTAAATAAATTTTTGAATTTTTTGTTTTTATTTTTTTTTTTTTTGTTTTTTGAAAATTAACAATTTTGTTGTGGCAATTAGCTGGCAACTAACGAGTGTATTTTTTTTTTTACTTATTGTTTTAAGTTTTACATGTTTTAATTATAAGAGAATATAAATGTACATATACTCATATGTACTTACTTACATATGTATGTATGTGTGTATTTATAAATGAAGGCATAATTGTATAATGTATATGTAAATGCATTTGTAATCTTTTTTTAGCATTATAACTATTTAATTGTATATGAAATATGTATATATGTACATATGTATGTATCACAAATTTGTATATGCTCAAATTTTATTATTTTTCACTTTTTCCTTACTTTTATTACACTATTCATTTTGTTTCACTGTTTACAACTTTGTCTTACATTTTTGCTTTAATTTCGCTGATAAGAAATCTGTGTACTGACAAAAATCTTTAACAACATTTATACATTTCTCATAATTGCATTACGCCGGCGGCAAAAAAAAAGAAGAAAAAAGAAAACACAAAAATGGCCTGTTTGGTGGTGTGATATTTTTGTTGTTTTCGTGATTTCTTTTAAAATTAAAGATTTTTAACAGGTATGTAAGTATAAACATATGTATGGATGTACATACATATAAATGTATATACAAATGAAGACACTTCTGAGGTCTTTGGTATAACGAAATTTATTTTTAAAGAGCTTTTCGAAGTACAAACATATCTATATAGACTCATCATCATATTGTGAAAGAGATATTTTTTCAAAGAAACTTATGTTTGGGGTTAGAAAAATGTCTATTGCATCGTCACTGTGCCGTCACTACAGTGGCATGTCCGGAGACTAAAAAAATAGCAGAAGCTTGGAATCGTCGCCCATCCGGGGAACACTTTCGTATTACTTCAGCCTGGCGTTCCATATTTCTCATAGTTATGAGACATCATCCAGGCTCCGCTTTTTTGCTCGTAACACTTTTTCTGTTTATCGCTTTATGTACTCTCATGTTTCGACGCGGATTGTTAGCAGGTCGGCAAAGGTTTCCCCTGTCATTTTTCCTACCTCTGGTTCGAGAGAGTCTCTCTCTGCTTTCCATTTTGCGCATTGGAAAAAGGTGTACTCTGCGTCGTCTTCCGCTGCGCTGTCACCGTAATTACATGATGGTTCATCCACTTTGCCATCTTGTGTAGGTATTTTCGGAAATTCACAAGTCCCAACAGAAGTTGCGTGACTTATTTCACCGCCTGGACATTTTTGTCACTTTGTTTGGTCAGTTAATAGCTTAGCTGTCCACCGTCCATTTTTCCTGCCATTGCGTTAAGGTTTGTATCCTCGCTTCCTGTTGGCAGTCTTCTGCTACCATATTCTCTGCATCTTCTTAGCGAAGTGGTGTTGTTGTTGTAACCGCAAAATATTCACCGAATTGGTTTTCGGGGAACATTGTGGGAGTGACAGTCCTTGGCCGGATTTAAAATCCGGGTCGTTCCGGTATAAAGACCCGACTGTCGCGGGAACTATTGGATTTTAGTCGCCTCTTACGACAGGCGTGCCTTATCACGGATAAATTCTTTAGCCCCTAACCCTCATGGGCTTAGCGAGGTGGTCGATCGGTATGGTTCCACTGTTTTCTAGAACTGCGTTCGTGGATACTGCTATACCCAGAGGACAGATTCCTGTGCTACAACGGACGTAAGTTCGCTCAGATAGCTCCGCATAATTTTACTTAAGCAAGTCAGAATTGGAAACCTTGATTCCAAGGCGAATATCATGCCTATCCATCTGACACTGCTGAAGGCGTATCTGGCATCCCGTGTGGCTAATAGGATCGTTTCTATGAAGTATTGATTCTTCTATAATCCGTCAAAAGCTTTGATAACACCTGTTCAGCGAGATTTTAGCAGTCTTTCGAATAGTTTCCTTGCAGTATCTAACATGCACAGTGGTATGTACGAGAGAGAGGCAATTAGGATTTCGTATTTCTTTACTTATTAAAACTAGGCGCTGCTTACTCCATGTTCTCAGTACCGGGCGCTTGGTTCTTTTTTAACCTGCTTGCATGTACATAAGTATAATGTAAATTAATTTAATATACCTATATATGGTAAATATAATTTGCGATTTTCGGCCGAGCTCCTCCTCCAGTTCTGATGGTTTTTTTTATGAGCAGCTTTATTTCATGTCAAAAAAACACACGGTGCGGTGGACATTCCCTACTGAGGGGCGACCGCAAATGGAAAATTTAGCTTAATTTTTTATTTTAATTTAATTTTCTATAACTTTATGATTTTAGTACGACACCAGGATTTGAACCCGAGCCTTCCGAATGGCAGTACGCAATGCTAACCACCACCGCTACCGTGGAAGCCGTAATATAAATTAGGTACTGTTCCAGTATAATTTTACTATTTTATTGTAGAGGCTGTTCATCATCTGGTGTGCCTTATAACCAGACTTGATTGTATTATCTTGAGCCAATTCATCGAACACCTTATTATCTTCTATACCCTTATAACCTGGACTATTTTCAACGTCAGTCACTCCATTGCCTTTTTACATAATGCAACCACTGCCAATTCCATACGTGAGGAGAGCAAAACCTTAATGGCAGCTTTGTTATCTACGTAAATATTAATTTGCCATCAGCCTGAAAGCTTGGCAGGTGAAAAACATCCTCACTCGGCTGCTCTTTTCAGAACCATCCGTGAAGATATGTACAAACTTGAGTCCTTTGCTCTTACTACAGTAGCTGTCAAAAGCTTTCGGCCCACTCAAAATTCCATTGAGTCAATAAAAAAAGTCATTGAAGTCCTGCAACTGGTCGAAAAATACCGGCACGCAAGCTGTCAGGAGATAGCTGAGGTATGAGGCATCACCCACATTTTTTTGAAAACATTTAAAAAAGAAGCTCTATGATCAAAGTCCGTTGATGCTCCACAAACGATTTTAAAGCCCAAATTGATGACAACAAAGTGAATATGAGCCGCTAGAACCGGGCGAAACGAACAATTCTGAGCGCTATAGTCAAGGATTAAGCTGCTTACAACAAACGCTTCCAAAAAATTATAGAATTTAACACTTAAAACCTGATTTTTTATTTGATCTGAAAAAAACGTATGTTAAATATAATAAAATAAAATAAATTAAAATATATTAAATTAAATTAAATTAAATTAATTAAATAAAATAAAATAAAGTAAAATAAAAAAAGTAAATAAAAAAAAATAAATTAAAGAAAAGTAAAATAAAAAAATTAAATAAAACGAAATAAAATAAAAAAAATAAAAAAAAACTAAATAAAATAAAATAAAATAAAAAAATAAAATAAAACTAAATAAATTAAAATATATTAAATTAAATTAAATTAATTAAATTAAATAAAGTAAAATAAAAAGAATAAAATAAAATAAAGTAAAATAAAAAATTTAAATAAAACTAAATAAAATAAAATAAAAATAATTAAATACAACTAAATAAAATAAAAAAAAATTAAAAAAAATAAATTAAAATATATTAAATTAAATTAAATTAAATTAAATAAATAATTAATTAAAAATAAAAAAATTAAATGAAATAAAATAAAATAAAATTAAATACAATAAAAGCAAAAACAAAATAATATATATGTATGTACAAATGTACATATTTCGAAAAGATTGAATCTCAACAAACTATTCGATAATACTAGACATAATAATAGCGTACTCAATCTTGCGCCCAAGTTCTTCTTGATATTCCTAGGAAGGCAGATATTTAAAATTTTTTTTTTAATAAAAATTGTTTCATCACTTACAATTAAACGTTTGGCTTTTTGATAAATCTTCTTCAAAATATTACAAAATTTATTCTGTAGTGGAAAAATACATAAATATTTATGTTCAACATCTCTGACTTATAAACAAACAAGAGGTCAATTGATAGTTAAATTCAATTGTTATTGTAATCGACATACAAACAAAACTACGCTACGCAATTTTATTAAATAAATTACAAAAAAAAATACAAATAAAAATAAAAAAAATAGCATAACTGAATTTGCAAGGCTTGCTTGTTAAAAGAAAATAAACTGAGGCAAATTATTATGAACTATTTTTGTTGTTGCTTGCCATTCGCTACTCCAAACGCAATTTCTCTATAAATAATTTTTGAAAACGATTTAGAAGTCTTCGCTGAGTCGAAATATGAGTTGCAAGACAAGCTGCAACTAAAATGCACATTCTCTTACATACATACGTGTACATATGTATGTTTGTATGTATGTATGTATGTATGCCAGTATGAAATTGTTATTATGTTGCACATTGCAACAACTGTTGGTAATTGTTTTGGGGCGGTAATTGCAGTTTTGCACATTGCATTGTGCCATTTCATCGCTTGCATCGGAGTAACAACAACAACAACAACAACAATAACAACAAATGCAAGCAATGACTGCTGGTGCGCCAAACTGACTAAATTCCACAGCGACTGACCGACCGACTGACCAAATAAAAAACCGACGTTTCAACTGTTCTCTGCCCTCCCTCACTTACTGCGCTCCCGCCAAACAAAACTTTTTCCTCATATTTCTATTTACACTTGCCGAACCGAATGAATGAAGGCT
Organism: Ceratitis rosa; assembly: GCA_037013455.1. Classification (NCBI taxonomy): domain Eukaryota; kingdom Metazoa; phylum Arthropoda; class Insecta; order Diptera; family Tephritidae; genus Ceratitis; species Ceratitis rosa. The sequence continues at coordinate 1,498,341 of JAWMAG010000002.1, read as the reverse complement.
TGGCCGCAACTGAATACCTCAAAGCTGGGGTAAAAGATGTTGTGTTTTTGTTGTTGTTGGCTTTTTGGTTGGCTACAGTTGGCAATGGAAATTGTAGATATTGAAGACACTGCAATTTAATTTAATAAATTTTATAAGCTCATGACTCGAATGACTCTCGATGATCGTGGTTTCGTGTAAAGTATTCTCGCTGGCGTTGCGGAAAGTCGTAGAGAGTAGAGGTGTGTGTGTATGTATGTATACATATTTCTTACCAGGTTTTCAGCAAGCGCTTAGAGTTGAGCAGTGATGAGTTTGTTGTTGCTCTTTGAATATCTTTGAATAGTAAGCGATCTTGGTCTTCTACATTTTGTCCGGTATTTCCTCCTTTGGATAGCTTGCAGAAAAGCATAGTTCTTGCATGTGGCAATGACACTGAAATGTTTTCGTTGTTATTTTACAGATATGTGGCACATGACCGTGAAGAAAATTGCCAATGAATTACTAAAAATTATTACTATTTTTAATATTTTTATATGTGCTATATTGTAGTTAAACATCGAAGCTACGACAATTCTAGGTGTGCCTAGTCAAACCTCAGGTCTGACAAAAAGTGTTTGTCCAAATAAATAACGTTTTTTCTGGCTTTGACCAACAAATTTTTGTCTAATCCAGGAGATATTTTTCAGGACAATCAAGCGCCGAAACTCAGTTTCCTTAAATCGGGGTTTTACTAGTTAGATTTCAGCAACAGAAGGAAAAACACCTACAAATTGTAAACGATCTGCTCCCAAATGCTTTATACATAGTTGGGAATTAGTGCAAGGAAAGTGGGCTGGATGGTAACCCAGATAAATCCGAAATGATTCTTTTTACCAGAAGGCACAACCTGCCTCCTTTAAAGCAACCCGAACTAAAGTGAGTGGCGATCACTCTCTCTACCGAAAACAAATATCTCAGAATAATATTAGATAGCAAACTCAACTGGAGCTAGAACAAGGTAGAAAGATCAGCTCAGAAAGGCTTAAATGCAATTTACGCTTGCAAAACAGCGATAGGGAAAAGATGGGGTCTAAGACCGAATATCCTGTACTGGATTTATACATCGGTAGTTACGAAAATCCTACTCTACGGCGCCACCGTATGGAGGAAACACTCGACAAAAATATTTTCAGGAGCATATCACAGAGAACTCAACGGTTAGTTGCTATCTTGGTAACAGAAGCGCTGCCATCAACTCACTCAAAAGTAACTGCTAAGTTTTCGCAATTTCGAGACAGAACTGAGCTAGTCTCAGCGAAAATTGCAAATCTCGCTGCTTTTATAAGGCATACGAAATGGTTTGATCATTTGGGAAGAAGAAGACAGGAGCCTCAGCGGTATCACAATGGGCCTATTGGCCTAAGTGCACAGGAAGTTTACTTCTACTTCTAATTCTACTTCTACTTCTACTTCTACTTCTACTTCTACTTCTACTTCTACTTCTACTTCTACTTCTACTTCTACTTCTACTTCTACTTCTACTTCTACTTCTACTTCTACTTCTACTTCTACTTCTACTTCTACTTCTACTTCTACTTCTACTTCTCATATTTCTTCTACTTCTACTTCTACTTTTACTTTTACTTCTACTTCTACTTCTACTTCTACTTCTACTTCTACTTCTACTTCTACTTCTACTTCTACTTCTACTTCTACTTCTACTTCTACTTCTACTTCTACTTCTACTTCTACTTCTACTTCTACTTCTACTTCTACTTCTACTTCTACTTCTACTTCTACTTCTACTTCTACTTCTACTTCTACTTCTACTTCTACTTCTACTTCTACTTCTACTTCTACTTCTACTTCTACTTCTACTTCTACTTCTACTTCTACTTCTACTTCTACTTCTACTTCTACTTCTACTTCTACTTCTACTTCTACTTCTACTTCTACTTCTACTTCTACTTCTACTTCTACTTCTACTTCTACTTCTACTTCTACTTCTACTTCTACTTCTACTTCTACTTCTACTTCTCATATTTCTTCTACTTCTACTTCTACTTTTACTTTTACTTCTACTTCTACTTCTACTTCTACTTCTACTTCTACTTCTACTTCTACTTCTACTTCTACTTCTACTTCTACTTCTACTTCTACTTCTACTTCTACTTCTACTTCTACTTCTACTTCTACTTCTACTTCTACTTCTACTTCTACTTCTACTTCTACTTCTACTTCTACTTCTACTTCTACTTCTACTTCTACTTCTACTTCTACTTCTACTTCTACTTCTACTTCTACTTCTACTTCTACTTCTACTTCTACTTCTACTTCTACTTCTACTTCTACTTCTACTTCTACTTCTACTTCTACTTCTACTTCTACTTCTACTTCTACTTCTACTTCTACTTCTACTTCTACTTCTACTTCTACTTCTACTTCTACTTCTACTTCTACTTCTACTTCTACTTCTACTTCTACTTCTACTTCTACTTCTACTTCTACTTCTACTTCTACTTCTACTTCTACTTCTACTTCTACTTCTACTTCTACTTCTACTTCTACTTCTACTTCTACTTCTACTTCTACTTCTACTTCTACTTCTACTTCTACTTCTACTTCTACTTCTACTTCTACTTCTACTTCTACTTCTACTTCTACTTCTACTTCTACTTTTAATTTTACTTTTACTTTTACTTTTACTTCTACTTCTACTTCTACTTCTACTTCTACTTCTACTTCTACTTTGATTTCGGAATTTTTTTACCATATTAATTAATCTCTTACGCTGAGTTTGTGTATTTCTCTGTATATTTAATTCTGACCACCGGTCAGTTCGTATTCTCTTTTTGTCTGTCCAACTGGTTTGCGCATTCAACACGTGTCAAAATCAAATTCTTCAACACCTTTTAACATTCACACATATTAACTTGAATATTTTCAGTTGAACAGAATATTTGCACGCACACACACAACCCAGCATCTGGCATATCCTGCGTCAATAACATAATATATAATTATATACATATGTATGTATAGGTATATCAGTATGTGTGTATGTGTTTGTGTAGTGAAATTGTTTGCTTGTAAAATGGTTAAAAATAGCCGCTGGTCATTTCACAGCTAAGTGAACGCGCTCCACGCCAAGCGCCTACACACACACAAACGCACACATACGAGTATGTATTTTCATCAGCTGATAGCATTGTTGCCGCTTCATTTCAACACGTATACGCCAAGGTAGGCCAAAATTCCTTTGTCGTCAACCACGCCAAGGCTGCAACTGGCATTTGTTGGCTATTCTGGTTATCACCTCTGCTCCCCATGTGTATGCATTTGTCATTGATTATTGCGTTAATTATCCAGTCAACTCCTAC
>JAWMAG010000002.1:1357500-1492500 GCA_037013455.1 Ceratitis rosa | reverse complement strand
CACCATTCGCCATAAACTCCAACTCTTAAGCGTGTTTCATCGAATTAAAAGCTAATCTCAAAATAAACGTAAATAAGACTTTGCGCTCAATTGCGTAACAAGATTCCGAGAACAGGGAAAAAAGCCTGTAAGGCAACAACAACCGTGCTTTGCTACAAACTTTTCATAAAAATTTAATTTTTTTTTTCGCTTTTCTCCCCCAAATTCTGTTCATTTTAATAAGCCTATTCCTTCGGCTACACGTGTTTGGACAGCATTAATAAGTCAAATTCTCGGAGGAAAGCATGAGGGTTGTAAGATATACGTACATACCTATATATTTGTGTATGATGCTGAGTTTGTATTTTTTCTACAAAATTTTCATTTTATTTTCTATTGTTCAACATACTTAACTGTGGTCACTGATTTGTGTTTATCTTTTGAATTTTTATTAGCAAATATTCTCTTTAACTTCCCTTGGTGGCATTCAATTTTCCATTTTGGAATTCATTGTTGCTGTTGTTTTAGTTATAAATCTAAGAATGAATTTTTGTGAAATTGAAATAAGCGGAAATTATTATTTGTAAATAAATTTCCGGTGGCATTCGCGCTATTAAAATGTGGACAGCTTGCGCTGTATCTATGTACATACATATGTTTGTCGGGCGACACTGCTGTTTGGGATATTTGAAAAATTGCTCTTTAATTTGATGACCTCAAGGGAGGGGTAAAAACTTTATGTTGCGGAAAATATACATATTAAAAAATACAAGTAATAAATTTTTGTTTTAATTTATATAATTATTTTCAATTATTTTGTTATATTTTATTTTTAATTTCTTTTTATCCTTTTAATTTATTATATTATTTATATTATATTATTTTATTTTACTTATTCTTCTGTTTTATTTAACTTTTATCATATAATATTTAATTTTAATTTAAATTAAATTAGTTTAATAGAACTTGATTAAGTTTTATTATTTTTATTAAATTTTATTCCTTTGATTTAATTTTATTTTATCTGAATTTATTTTATATAATTTTAACTCATTTTTTATTTTACTTTATTTTTTATCAATTTATCTGACTTTATTAATTTTATTCGACTTTATGTTATTTTTTATTTATTTTATTTTATTTAAAGTAATCTAGTTCAATTTAGTTTCTCTAAACTTATTTTATTTTTATCATTTCATTTTTTTACTTCATTTTATTTTAGTTTATTTTATTTTATTTTCTCATATGTTATAAATATTTGTTTTGTTTTAATTTACAATATTTTAGTGAATTTTATAATATTCCTTTTCATTCATTCCTTTTATTTTATATATTTTCTTTTATATAACGTAATTTAGTTTCTCTAATCTTATTTTATGTTATTTTTATTTTATTTTAATTTATTTTATTTTATTTTATTTTATTTTATTTTATTTTTTTATTTTTTTTTATTTTTTTATTTCTTTTTTATATTATATCTTTTTTATTATATTTTATTTTATATTGTGTTATTTTTAATTTAATTTATTTTATTTTATTTCATTTTATTTCATTTTATTTTATTTTATTTTATTTTATTTTATTTTATTTTATTTATTTTGTTTTTTTTTTTATTTTATTTTATTTTATTTGATTTTATTTTATTTGATTTTATTTTATTTTATTTTATTTTATTTTATTTTATTTTATTTTATTTTATTTTATTTTATTTTATTTTATTTTATTTTATTTTATTTTATTTCATTTTCTTTTATTTTCTTTTATTTTATTTTATTTTATTTTATTTTATTTTATTTTATTTTATTTTATTTTATTTTATTTTATTTTATTTTATTTTATTTTATTATATTTTATTTTATTTTATTTTATTTTATTTTATTTTATTTTATTTTATTTCATTATATTTTATTTTATTTTATTTTATTTTATTTTATTTTATTTTATTCTATTTTATTTTATTTTATGTTATTTTATTTTATTTTATTTTATTTTATTTTATTTTATTTTATTTTATTTTATTTATTTTGTTTTTTTTTTTTTATTTTATTTTATTTTATTTTATTTTATTTTATTTTATTTCATTTTCTTTTATTTTATTTTATTTTATTTTTTTTTATTTAATTTTTTTATTTTATTTTATTTTATTTTATTTTATTTTATTTTATTTTATTTTATTTTATTTTATTTTATTTTATTTTATTTTATTTTATTTTATTTTATTTTATTTTGTTTTATTTTATTTTATTTTATTTTATTTTATTTTATTTATTTTATTTTATTTTATTTTATTTTATTTTATTTTATTTTATTTTATTTTATTTTATTTTATTTTATTTTATTTTATTTTATTTTATTTTATTTTAATTTATTTTATTTTATTTTATTTTTTTTTATTTAATTTTATTTTATTTTATTTTATTTTATTTTATTTTATTTTATTTTATTTTATTTTATTTCACTTTATTTAATTCAGTTTAATTTTATTTCACTTAATTTTTTTTAAATTTTATTTAATTCAATTAATTTAGTTTAAATTAATTTAATTCAATTTTGTTTTATTTTATTTTTTGTTGTAAATTATTTTTGTTATTTTCATTTATATATTATTATAATTTTGTTTTATTTTAATTCTATCCATTGTACTTTATTTAGTTTTTTCTGCTTTATTTCATTTAAATTAATTTAATATTATTCTATTTTATATTTTTGCATTTTATTTTTTTTGTTCTTTTTATTTTAATGTATTTTGTTTTTACTCAGTAGTATATTATTTTCATTTATTTATGTTGAAAAATAATTTTTTTATTATGTTATATTTTAGTTTGATTAGTAATTAATGATTTTAATTTTTACTTTCGGAACCAAAAATTGGTTTATTTTTTAATTCAAAAGTAAATTATTTTCAATTAGACAGTCTTTTTGTGGAAAAAGTCTCACTCCAACTTTTAACCGTTAAAGCTATGTATTTCCATTTCTAACTGCATTAGCGGCCTTAATAACGACCACAACAACAATAACAATAACAGCAACAACAGCAGTAATACCGAAATTTACCACAAAAACTCTTGCTATTTCAAACAAAAATAAATAAATTAGTAAAAAAAAGAGAGAAAATAAGAGCGAAACCCCATAAGGTGAGGCAGTAAATGTCTTCGCGCCGCTGTGAATAACAAAAGAATGCACGAATAACATGAAATAATGCTTTCTTAAATGCATAAAAACTCATTTATTGCGAAATTTACATAATTTTCCATTTTTCTTGACAACACACTAACACAGCGAGTGCTTAAAAAGGCAAAAAAAAGCAAATAATAATAGAAAAAATAGTACAAAACGGCTGTAGAATAAGTAAGAAATAATAACGAATTGGCTGCGAGTGTAAGAAGAATTCAGACTGAACTTGTGGTAATGCGCTTTACACCGGCCACCCACCGACAAAAGAAGACCTTATGGGACATACATTTGTACATATGTATGTATGCATATAAAAGTAAGGATGAAGGGCGTTGGGGGCGACTGTAGGCAAATGCCGCTTTTAATACATTTTTATGATTACATGTAACTTCGCTTCATAATTCTCCTGCCTTTCTACTGCATATTTCTCTACTTTTTTTACATTTCTTTCATTTTTTATGATTTTTTATTATTTTTCTTTTCGCTATGTTTCGGATATCCGTTGGTTTCCTTACATCGGTTTGTGTGTTGATGTGTGTGATAGTGTGCGGGTGTTGTTGTTGCTCCCACCAAGCGCAGCAGGGACATGAAGGGCTAATTGCAATAATCCATTTATAACGTACAATTTGCCGGCACAATGCCAACACACAATGGCTGGAATATCACCGAAGGCGCTAAGCAAAAAAATTCAAAATAAAAAACAAAAAAAAAATATTAAAAAAAATGTATAAAAAAACAACAACTACATGTACATGTGTGCTGAATGAATGGATGGCTGAATAAATGAATGCAAACATTGGCTTATGGAAAATGGCTGCATTGTCGGGTAAAAACAACGAATTTCCTATGAAATGTTCACTTTTATATTTATGAAGTTTTCCCCAGCAGCAAGCTAAGCTAATGGTAGCGTAGCAAAACAAAAAAAAAAACAAAAAACAGGAGAAACAATTCAGAAAGAAAGAAAATTCTTACAAGCACAACGGCATTCAAATCTCCAACCCTGCTCTCCCTGCATATGCCGCAAGCCAGTAGAGTCTTTGTTTGGTTTAGCTTTAGTGTCGTGGCGAGTAATAACGTTTGTCACACAAAAGTCAAACAGCGCTGATGGATTTTCGAACTTCGAAACATAAAGTGGTTTAAAAGTAGACTTTTTTTTTGTTGTTTTTGGGAAAAAATTGCAGTGGTTAATAGATTTATGAGGAATTGCATGGCTTTTAGCATACATTTAGGCGTTTTTAGTTTGTACTCTTCAGACTAGTGGCTCCCTGAAGCTCTTTGCTAAAAATACTTACTTCAGTTGTTGTCAGAATAGCTAAAAGGAAAAAAGACATTATTATAAAAAAAATCATGGTGTATGCAATAATTCGTGCGGTTTTTTTTTTCGAAAATTAAGACTTTATTGTGAAAAAATTGTTATACATTTAATGTTCAAAGTATTGCCCATCGGAAGCTAAGATGTTTTCCCATCTTTCTGGCAGTTTGTGGATCCCATCCCAAAAGAACTTCTCCGGCTTGGAAATCAAGAAAGAATCGAGGCAATTTCTGATCCTGTTCTGAAGTGACGCGTACTCCGGTGAGAGCATTCTGCATTGATTTGGACAAGTGGTAATCGGAAGGTGCTATGTCTGGGCTATAAGGCGGTGAGGTAGATCTTCCCACCCACAGTTTTCCAAAAAGTTTTTAACTGACCTTGCAACATGTTGCCGAGCGTTGTCATGATGAAAAGTTATTGATTCGTGTCCGGTCGCATATTCTGTTCGTTTTTCCGCGATGGCCTTTTTCAAACGAATCAATTGTTTTCTCGGTAGAGGTCCCCATTGATCGTCTGACCCGATTTCAATAGCTCATAATAGAGTACACCCATGTGGTCCCACCGAATACATAGCATAACCTTGGCACCATGGATATTCGGCTTTGCCGTGGATGTCGATGGTTGGCCGGCCTTCACATACTTATACAATTTGTATAAGTAGCTCATCGTCATAAGATTTCTGCAAAGCAGTCAATATCAAGCGACAAAAGAATTTAACTGTTTTATTAGATACTCATTTTTCTCACTCGGCGAGTTCTACAAATTTCCTAGTTTTAGTAGGAGAGGTAATATCTAGTCAAAACCTTTCGCTCCTACAAAGCCCCTCGTCCAATTTAAGTTTTCTATATAGCTTCAGAGTAGCCTCGAGATATCTTAACACTGGTTTAAAAACTTTGGGTACATGTTGAAGACAAAGCCGGAAGGGCTACTCACAGTAGGCCAAAGGGTTTCAGAACTACCAGTCCATAATTTTTTGCATTTAAGATACTTAAAGAACTCAGATGAAACTTTTCATCACAATCGATTAATAAGAGCCTGCTGTGCGAAGAGCTGTCTGCATGCGAAATGGACAAAACTACGGAAGAAGATGAAGGTTTTACATTTCGTCGCTTTCTTGGATATAAATGAAGCTTTCAACAACCAGCACTAGAAGACTAAGTTGAGAATATTCCACTGGTGAGCTTCATTATTAATCTGCTTCATTGCAGAAGAGTGAGCACTAGCGTTGGAGAATCACGGGCATGCAGACATGACAACAACAGCGGCACACCTCAGGGCGGTATACCCTCACCTAAGCTCTGGAATCTAAAATATAGCGTTGATATGTAAATATTTGATTTTGGATTCAGGGGCAAAATTAAGCTCTAGATGTAATCTATAGATATGGCTATCGAGTGGGGAAACGGGCTCTACCCCGTAAGCTTTTACTGGAACTCTCATTCAAGCTGTATACTCTGGAAGAACCATCTTCATCTTTGGTGACAAGCATGCAGAATTTGCATAAAAGCACTAGACCTAATCATAACAAACTCTGAAATCGTATTGGGTTGTAGCAGATCTCTTCAGGAGATGGCTGAACGGTGCAGGTTTTTTCCAAGTTTGGATCAGTGGTCATAGAGACATAGAGTCTAACTGAAGGGCAGACGAATTTGGTAGGCAAGGTGCGACCAAGTAGATTCTTTCCAATAAAGTACGCATTGACCTTGAACCTCTATTGACATACAAAGTAATACTAAAGGAGACAAACTTGTCTAAAATGGCACCGGAGGAGGTCGAATGGCTTATATACTCTTAATGAGATGGACATTTCAAAGGTAATTGGGATCCTGATGAAGAGATGAGACGGTTTTCCAACTGTTATGCTATAAGATTAGTCGACTACGGCATTTTGGAGTCACTTGCAAAGACTTTGTCGTGTGGCAGGAACTTAGTAAGCGATCTAATTCATGGGATAGTTTAAGTTTAAGTGTGTAGACAAGTATACGTAGTACGAAAATAAGTATATTTTGGCTAAGGTTCCCGAAGTTAACTCAACTGAAGTAGAGTTTTGACTCTATGAAACTATAGACTGTTATCTCTACTCGACCATTTACCTGGTGCCCTAGAAGATTTACAACAAACGCCCTTCCTCAGTATCAGTATCAGCGTGAAAGAAGTTTTGAAAGACGAAGGCATTATCGATTCTTGGTCTGAACTAAAATTTTTCAAAGTTTCTGGAGGCTAAGTTATCATTTCTTGCCCTCTTCGAAGTCGAAATTGTCTAGATGAGGACTGCGAACGTGAACAAAGCCGAACTTACAAGCGAAGAAAAGAAAGAATTTTTAATGATACAGTCCATCTCAGCGGCTAGCAGTGCGTAGTCAAGTAGTCAGTAGTATGTACTAGCTCCCGGAATGTCGCGGCTTCGAATCCTAGTAGAAAACTAAAGCAATAAATTTTCTAATTGTGATCGTTCCTCGGCAGAGAATGTCAACTCATCCGAGTGTATTTCGGGCATGAAACAAAAAGGGGTTCTCCCAAAAACATATCAGCCGTTCGGAGGCGGCTTAGTATAAAAGGTAGAGGTCCCAGTTTTTTTTTTGAAAACATTAAGACGCAGACCATAAATCGGTGAAGGAGTTAGGACGAAAGTTCCTTCAGAGTTTACAAAGCACTTTTGATGGTCGGAACATGGGGTTAAATTAATGCTACGTTGAAGACTCTTAGATAGCTAACCTGCATTTACAGTGTATATCAGTTGGCTGCCAAGGTGCCGAAGGTTTCTTATCGATGCCCGCAGTTCAGTATTTCTGCTATATTTTCATTTTGTCTGTTTAGGGAAGTTTATTTTTAAACAGTTCCTTTAGTTTTGCTACTTCTTTAAGTTGAGGGTCCCAAACCTAGCAACCCACTATGTCAGACTAGGCACATTTCTTTTAGCCGCACCTTTTGTGAAGAGCCGCCTGCCTAAGTCGAATAAGTCGTAACCGGGTTGTTCCAGCATAGTCTTGCGACTGCAATTGTCTACACATTTTAAAGACAAAAATATATATTATTCTTTGGTCAGTCATAGAAGCACTTTCACCGTTATTTAGAAGTAAAGCAGATAATCAGCTGTTAAAAATCGTAACGGCTTCATTACTCCAAGCTCCATTGAGCTTAAACTACCTGATAACAAACGGAGCTCTCACAACGTGCAACCAAAAAAAAAAATTAGACACACCAAGCAATAAATACCTATGAGATCTAAATGCGCTTGAAGCCACTAATCAGTTGAAAATGCTTAACTAATTCACACCGTTAAACAGTAATTTTCAAATCTAACAAAGCCAAGTGGCAGCCAAGGGAAAAGAAATCAAATTTCGAACGTTTTCTTACACTTTAATGAGTTGAATTAAATATGGAAAATAACTAGGAATGTTTGTGTATGCATATGTAAGTGTGTATGTATGTGTATGTGTATGTATGTATTTGTATATATGTAGTCTCAACATTCATATTGTCATAATTGATGATTGTTTTGAAAGATTTTTAGTTTTTTTTTTTTCAATAATATTTATATGAACTCGATCATTAGGTTATGACTATGAAAATTAAGCAATTGTGGAAAAAATATATTTACTGACAACTATTTTTCAAATATCTAGTAGTAGCCCAAACCATATGAGTAGCAAAACTAATTTGTATCGATGGGTTTTTTTATCAAAATTTAAAAAATAATTATGTACACAATTCCGAGTACTACTACTATTGACAGCCACAAATGAGCGAGAGAAATAAGAAAAAAAAAATAAAAATAAACGAGAATCGAAAATAAAGAAATTCACACCGTGAAATTGAACAAATACTGAAACGAATGTAGAGGTGGAGGCGCCTTTCCAAAATCAAATAATTAATGATGTGGCGACTTCAATCGATACCAAATACGAAAACGATGGGAATCTCGAAAGCACTGTGTGGGTAAATAAAATAATAGAAACATAAATAAATGCAAGAAATTCAACTGTAATTAAATTGAATGTTTTTCCTCATAAAGAATTTAAAAAAAAGCTTTTTTCTGGCATGAAAATTTGCCAGTATTTAATTTTGGTTATAATTTCCGATTTGTGTCGACTAAAATGTATTTAAGTCACATTAAAGTCTAAATAAATTGATTGATGATACCCTTGAGCCTCTGAGCATGTAACCTCTCGTTTAATGCTGAAGCTTCTGCAACTCCTCAACACATGCACATGCATACACGGCTCATTTACACCCCGCAAACATCAAAGTAAAGCGCGAACGTTGCGCCGGCGCATACAATCATACTCAGAGACATCAGAATATCGACAGTTTGGATACAAAAAAAAAAAAAACAAAATAACGCACAAAAGCAAATGTCAGCAATGAAAGCATAAGTAATAGCAACAACAATGTATGTATTTAAGTAGTAACATGAAGCAGAAGAAGAAGACGAAGCAGAAAATTGACGGCAACAATCACAGCGCGTTAAAGTAGTGCAACAAATTTTACGGGCATTAACACTAGCCAACTCGACGGCAGCATGATCATCAATTTTGGGATGTCAGTGTCAGTCTCTGCGTGTCAGTTAGACGGTTCGGTCATTCGGTAGTCAATATCATAAGGCACATGGAGCGGCAATCTACAGCGAAATATTAAGGTGGTTCAATGTTTTGTCAGATTTTTATTTCATATTTATTTTATTTCATTGTGTTATTTGGTGAATTCTATTATATTTATTTTATTAATAAATTCAATTTAGCTAAATTTTTAATTTCATCTTATTTTATTTTTTCTTTAAATCATTTTCAATTATTATACTGTATTTATTTTAATTTTGATAAAGTTTCATATTTTGTTTATTTTGCCTTATTCTATTTCTCGAATTAATTAAAATTATTAAATTTCACATAAATATTTTGTAATGAATTTTATTTTATTTCTTTTCATGTTGTTTTATTTAACTTTAGTTGAGTTTGTTACACTTAATTTATTCTATTTTTTTAATTTTATACTTTATTTTACATAATTTTATTTGGTTTTCAAATTTTAAATTTATTTTATTTCTTTTTGTTAACTTAATTTAATTTTATTGTTCTATTTGATTTTGTTTAATTTTTTACATATTTTTATTATATTCTATTTTTTGTTTTGTTTTCTTGTTAATTTTATATCATATAATTTTTATTATTTTATTTTACTCAATCAATTTTTTATTTATATAATTTTTTTTATTTTAATTTATTTAATGTAATTTACTTGATTTTGTTATGTTCAATTTATTTAAATTTTAATAGGTTTTACAATATAAAATTTATTTCATTTCTTTCTATGAATTGGGCTTAATTTAATTTAACTTATTTTTTAATTTTTGTTTAAATTTGTTCTATTTATTTTTTTTATGTTACTATTTTCTGAATGATTTTAGCTTATCGTGATTTTTTGCTTTTCTTATATTTTTATTTATTTGATTTATTTCATTTAACTTTTTCTAAATCATTTAATTTGGTTTACTTTACTCCACATTACTTTATTTTAATTTATTTCACTTTATTTTGTTTACTTTTACTTTTCTATTTTATTTTACTTAATTTTCAAATTTCTTTTATTTTATTTTAGATTATTTTATTTTATTTTGTTTTATTTTTATTTTATTTTATTTTAGATTATTTTATTTTATTTTGTTTTATTTTAATTTTATTTTATTTTATTTTATTTTATTTTATTTTATTTTATTTTATTTTATTTTATTTTATTTTATTTTATTTTATTTTATATTATTTTATTTTATTTTCTTTTATTTCATTTTATTTTATTTTATTTTCTCTTATTTTATTTTATTTTATTTTATTTTATTTTATTTTATTTTATTTTATTTTATTATATTTTATTTTATTTTATTTTATTTTATTTAACTTTACTTTATTGTATTTTATTTTATTTTATTTTAATTTATTTTATTTTATTTTAGTTTATTTTAATTTAATTTAATTTAATTTAATTTTATTTTATTTTATTTTATTTTATTTTATTTTATTTTATTTTATTTTATTTTATTTTATTTTATTTTATTTTATTTTATTTTATTTTATTTTATTTAACTTTACTTTATTTTATTTTATTTTATTTTATTTTATTTTAATTTAATTTAATTTAATTTAATTTAATTTAATTTAATTTAATTTAATTTAATTTAATTTAATTTAATTTTATTTAATTTTATTTTATTTTATTTTATTTTATTTTATTTTATTTTGTTTTATTTTCTTTTATTTTCTTTTATTTTATTTCATTTTATTTTATTTTATTTTATTTATTTTTTATTTTATTTTATTTTATTTTATTTTGTTTTATTTTATTTTATTTATTTTATTTTATTTTATTTTATTTTATTTTATTTTATTTTATTTTATTTTATTTTATTTTATTTTATTTTATTTTATTTTATTTTATTTTATTTTATTTTATTTTATTTTATTTTATTTTATTTTATTTTATTTTATTTTATTTTATTTTATTTTATTTTATTTTATTTTATTTTATTTTATTTTATTTTATTTTATTTTGTTTTATTTTATTTTATTTATTTTATTTTATTTTATTTTATTTTATTTTATTTTACCGACTGGTAACACCCTAAAGTATACTTATTCTTTCATACAACTTGTTGGAATTATCATTATTAAATATGTTTTTTTTTTGCCGCGATCCCTTTACCCAGCAGGTTGTGGTCGCTTTACTACTGTATACATAAGACAGCTCTCACCCTTACTAACCCCGCTCGTGGTAACTTAATTGTTTTGGCTTTGTTTTCGATTCTAACATTTTTTCAAAAGCTTCAATCACAACAATCATAAAGTCATTTATTTGTAGGCCTTCATTGTTTTTCTCACACCTCTTCTGCCAGTTTCGATGTTTCATTTTGCATTAAACGTTTACATTTATTAATTACTTTTACCAACGGTCAGTGGTTTTGTAGTAGCTTTTTCCTTAATTTTTCTAAATTTTAATTTATCTTACAATTTACTAATTGTGTGTGTATGAGTGTAACAAATGTACACTGATTGGTTTTCTAATTGCAATTGGATTAGTTCAAAAGTCAAAAAATAAAAAAATAAAAAAAAACTTAAAAAAAGTTTAAAAAATTTGGTAAAAAATGACCCGTGGATATTTTATTATAAATAGGCGTATTCCGTTTTTATTAGTTCAAACAATGATTGCCACACAATCTTGTTCATTTATTAACTAAACATTTCTTTTTTATATGATCAGTGATGTTGATTGGATTGCCGCTGGGGATCTCCGACTGTGAGAAAATTGGCTTCTGTGTATTTTTTGGTGTAATTTTATAATATTTTTTTCTTTATTTTTTAGTGGCTACTTTATTCCACATCTTTTCATGTTACCGTTACAATTTGGTTCCTCTAATTTCTTTGCGATTAATGTGGACTTAGCAATGATTCTTGGCTTAGCTTGGAAATAATTTGCTTGTCTGACTGCAAGGGTTTCAGAAATAATATATATATAAGCATAACAAATATGTGACCCTCTTGATCTCTCTTTCGCAAAACCTTTCCTGGAAAAGTCATAAACTAGACTCATCGAATGCCGCCATCACACAGGATGACGAATATGTGAGATTCGTTGTCTAGTTTGACGAAAGGGGACTTTACTTTCCAGTTGCCTACTCAGTCTAAAGTAGCATTTTTTGGCAAGATTGATTCTGCTTCATCATAAACGCAAAGTCTATTCCATCACCATTGAGGGGAAATTTGGGTTTAATCTCTCCTGCGGACTGGAGAAGTGTTTCGCCCATATATTCAGTACGCTCTGGACTTCGGCAAACAACTTTCATTTATGGAGACGTCGATGGAGTCTCTCTCCCACCACAAATCCAATACTAAAATTGTGCTCCTTCATACCTATGCCGGCTTTAGTAAATGTCACTAGGACTATCCTTTTTCCACCCAGATCTCGTGACGACGGTGATGGCAGCCGCTAGTCGTATGAAGACATCTACCAGTTGGGCAGCGGAATTTTTTGCAATTAAGGGATCGGACAGTCCTGGTGCATATTCAGAACTGGGATCTTTTGAGCTGTTCGAGCCATAGAATCGTATAAAATCGTTTCTGGCTATTCCTATATGTTTGACGGTGAAAAACTTTCCCCACTAGTGAGAACCTTACTCATCGCTCTACATCTAAGCAATGTAAGTCCCTCCGAACAAGGGAGGCAATAAGTCTCTGATATCGGAACTTTTTCCATTCATTAGTGTGTGTTAAGCCAAGCCCCAGAAAACCTGCTTGCCTCCAACTGCCAAAACTCAATTCCGACTGTACAATTGCAGGAACCGGCGAAGAGCAGCTGCCAATATTCACACGTCATTTAATTTCGATTAGTAAAATTCAAGTTTCTCACCCGCCAAGCAACAATTCATACAGCAGAACAGTAACAACAACAACAACAACGGACAAATTGAC
The DNA here is from genome assembly GCA_037013455.1 of Ceratitis rosa. Taxonomy (NCBI): domain Eukaryota; kingdom Metazoa; phylum Arthropoda; class Insecta; order Diptera; family Tephritidae; genus Ceratitis; species Ceratitis rosa. Next base: position 1,479,576 of record JAWMAG010000002.1, on the reverse strand, counting down.
CACTCGCAATGACAAATAAATGAATGCTTTTCGTTAAATGTTTTTCCAATAATTTCAATGCGAACAGAAAATACCAAAACAACAACAATGAGAACAACATTAACTTTACCTATAGCTGAACGATTAACAGAAATAACTACAAAACAAAATTATTACCAATGTCTGCGCATAAATTCATCAAATGTGGCAATTATTGTTAACTGCACACTCATTGTCCACTCCGTTTCAGCGTCGTCGTCCGTCAGTGTAAAGGCTGCGTGCCGCACAGCAATTTCGCAGCACATGGCACATGGCACAAGTGCAAGGCGAAATGCACAAAATGCACAAAATTCCTAATTGACGGTTGCATTGACAGAGAAGCGGAGGAACGACTCAGCGCACGCTGCCCGAAGACTTGTGGTAAAGTATGAATTATGTAGGAATGTAGCGTCTTTGGCGGGGTCTCTGTTCGTCCGTACTGTCTAGCCTTCACAGTGCGGAAGACAGAGAGGGTCGCTGAAGAAACCGCTCGTGATATGATATCAATAATCGTTGTCAGTGACCCACACAATGCTCCCTTGCACTTTGCAACGATTGAGTCGATTGAAGGTGTTGAAGTTAATCGAAATGGTAATTAAAGTATAAAATATGCAAGTATAATGTAGTAACTATTAGGTTAGGAACTGGAATACTCTCATTCAGTGGTTTCACTTTAACTGTCATCAGTCCGCATTACTTCGCAGGTGGACCTATTTTGATATACTTTTTAATTAATAAAAAATTAATTCAATATTTTCGTTAATACATCTCTCGGGTCTCGCTGGACTTGAACATTTTATCAGAAATAAATTTTCCATTACATATTAATTAATGGACAATTGCGGTTGCCCCTCGTCAGGGAACGTCAAGCCCTCCCAGTGTATTTCCTACAAGAAATAAAAGGCTCCTAATAAAAAACCATCCGCCGTTAGGAGGTGGCTTAATATAATAACTTTAGGTTCCTATATTTGTTTGGAAAAACATCAAGACATGCACCAAAAGTTGAAAAAGGAGGAGCAGCTCGGCCAAAAATCGCTTCAGCGGTTACAAACCGCCAACAGTATAAGAGTACATATAAATTTTACAGTGTTGACTGTCGTAACTTTAAGGTCGTAGATGATTTCGTCTATCTTCGAACCACAGATGCTACTTTGGACTGAGTAGACAATTGAAAAGTAAAGCACTCTCTCGACAAAAAAAAGACCACACCCCACCAGTCGCTCATCTCTTCCATTCTGCCATATGATGCGGGAATGGCGAATATCGCAGCCGATGGAATGATGAGCTGTACGAGATGACAGCGGATCAAGAGACAGCGGCTATGCTGGTGCTATGTGATCGGGATATGAATATTCCAGCTTTGAAAGTTCTCGATGCAGTACCCGCAGGTGGAAGCCGAGAGGGTCCTCCACTCCGAGGGAGTCCTCCACTCCGAGGGAGTCCTCCACTCCGAGGTAGTCCTCCACTCCGAGGAAGTCCACGACTCCGTTGGAAAGATCATGTAGAGAATGAGCCGGCTGTACTAAGATTTCCAATTGGCGCCAAACAGCGAAAAGAAAGAATAAATACCACACAATTTTCAACTCGACAGTAATCGCAGAAGCAGTGTCATATCCAGTAAAGAAGCAGAAAAAACTGAAAATATTCTGAAATATCTTTGAAGATCAGTCTCCAGGCGCCCTTCAGAATTATACACTGCTCTCAAATATAATATATATTTCAACAGCACACACCGTCTCACTAAACTCTTTTTGTATGGGAATTGTTCCTTGAAAACACTTCTTGTGCCTAAACACTTCCGCATTCCCAATATAAATTTTCGTCTGTTGGTCGGCACCGAACCCCATAAGTGTATTAACGGTAAATCAATGGGATCATAAAGTCTTGCACATAGTTCACCTATCACGAGTGCTAGAAGAAGCCATCTTTGATCAACAGAGGCCGAATTGTGTTCCATCAGGACAACGTCAGGCCACACACATCTTTGGTGACGCGCCAGAAGCTCCAGGAGCTCGGATGGGAGGTCCTAATGCACCCACCTTATAGTCCGAACCTGGCACTAAGTGATTACCATCTTTTCCTGTCCATGGCGAACGCCTCAAGAAAGGGCTGTGAAAATTGGCTCTCTGAGCCTTTTTCCAATAGGGACACAGCCTTCTACTTGAGGGGTATAATGAAGTTGGCATCTCGTTGACAAAAAGTTTACGAACTAAACGACGCATATTTGACTTAAAGCGGACAAATGTACATAAAGTTATCATATCTTGAAAAATCAATAAAAAACCGAACGAACTTCTTACTTGATCTAATATTTCAGCGGCTAAGCAGGCTAGATCACGTTGTCCGAAAAGATGAAATCATGATCACGTAAGTCATGCCTGTGCCACTTCAAAAAGAAAAGAAGAAACATTATTATTGTGAAGATAGGAGCTCATAAATCACATTTCCAGTCATTGCGTACAGGAAGCGTAAATACAATTTTATATAATTTATTTTTATCTTAATATACGAGTATTTTTCCTCATCGAAAATTAATTTCTTTTGTTTATTCATGACTTCAGTTCATTGTTATTGATAAAATAATATGTATTTGTAGAAAATAAAATAAACTATCTAATAATAATATGCATACCTAGGTGGATTTCTATTTATGAACTAATCCCAGTAAGCACAACGGTTGTGACTCGAAATCGGCAAGCATTCGGTGATTATACCAGCGAGACATTTTGATTGAATTTTTTTGAAGTGTCACTCAGATCATTGGCGATTCTAGAATTTGTTTCTATATTATTTTCTTTACAACATTTTACAGGAACAAATTCATAGCACACAAGATCATGAAATGGAATCAGCAATTGAGCAATCCTGAAAGCACAAAATCCTCCGCTGTGAATTTGCACTGGGTTTTTAATCTCTTTTCCATTTAAATTTCCATTTATTTTATTTTATTTTTGAATTTCACTTGAATCCAAAAATTAGTATATTTTACTTTGAGAAACTTTACTCTGGTGGATTCACTTCAAATGCTTACTTCGGTGTTCACTGGTGTTTACACTCGGTTATCAAGTTGATTTACATATAATATTATATAACACTGTTACATACATATATACATAACTCTGCAAATACATTTATTGTGTAAACATTTTCCAATAAATATGTTATTGTTTTTGCGAGTATTTGTACAATTCATTGATTTACGATATCATAAAAATGTAGTAGCCCACTTTGGAACAAGTAATTACATTTTGTGGAATAGTAATGGTTGTATTCAACAGTAACCAGAATGAATTATGGCTTAGATATTTCGGTATTTGGGTTAAAACAAAATGCAAATCATTTATAATAAATTCAGAAAATAAAATAATCTGACTGATATTTTTGTTATCTACGAAAGTTCAAGTGCAAGTATTGGTTGTCAGATTAGCAGCAGTGAGTAGCAAACAGACCGTAGAGATTATCTATTTCTCTGCTAGAAAAATGTTTCTTGACTGAATCATACATAAAACGAATAAAATCTCCTCATAAAAATAGATCGGCCTTTCCCAGGCGGCTTTCTTCGGCCAAAAGACCCAGCCTGCTAAACCCGAAACCTACAAATCGATTAAAACAGCCGCATTCGAGAGAGGAACTTGCCCCATGTCATCACGATACCAGCGACCCAAGTTATCAACTATCAACTTAAAAACACGCCACTTTTTGACACAAAGTGATTTCAACTTTCAGTACATGATTCAAATCTGTCTGAAAAACAGAGGATTGGGGTCGGGATTGAATGTTTTGTGAAAGTTCTCCAGAACTTTTTTTTGAAACCATAAAACAGAAAATTTTAAAGAATTAATAAAAGACGTAACAATATCATCAAAGGCTTTGGGGTCTAAGATGTAATTAAAAATGGAAATGCTGGACCTCTTCTTTGGAGTTCCTTTCGAGAAATTTGTGTGCTGTCAGTCGCGTACTAGGTGAGAGGTTACACCAGCACATTTCCTTAAGGGAAAGTCCTCGTCAAGGGGAATGGAGTCCAGGAATGCTGGCAGATTATTCTTGGATATTAGAAAGTACGAACCAAAGGTCACATATTTACTATAGATACACGGCTGGTATTTGTAATAAGTCCATAAATTAGTCAAAAATAGAAGGTCTGGAATTGGGATGTACAAAGGTCTATTCTGGACTTATGGCAGCCATATTTGGTAGGACTTTAATCCCACAGTACTCGCTGGCGGAAACAGAGGAATAAGAAGACCACCACTTCGTTGAAAAAATCAGGTGAAGAGCGACCTGGTTTCACTTGGTATTTCCAATTGGCCCCAAACAGCGAAAAGAAGAAATAAATGGCGCAAAATATTGTTGATTTGGCTATAAACGCATAAGTGATGTCTACGCCATTAAAGAAGAAGAAGAATCCTCACTAAAAGTAAAATATTTGACACCTTTGGTTGGTTCTGCTTATTACAAACTTAAACATATGATCTTGAGTCTAGTGAAGAGTGGAAAGTACAACTCCGTTATATAAGACAAATTTGTACTTGTTGTCCGATTATGCCCATATTTTTACTAGACCCAGTGAGGTATAAAAATGAAATTTTATCGAATTCAGTCTCTGTCCTCTGTCTAGTGGATTCTTTGCGCCCTCGAAATTTTCTCCATCCATATTATTTTTCCATTTTAATAAATTTAGTAGCTGAATTAGCGCATTTTTTGTTTCAAAATTAACGTTATATGGTAGGTGAATCATAAGGCAATAACGTCTATCATTGTGATCCAAGTTTCAGCAAAATATTTTCATTCCCACTTCAGTTTTCGCATACACAAATGGACAGATAGACAGATGGGCGGACAATTTGACAAAGCAAAATCGATTCGTCTCATCATTCCAAAAAGTTTGATATACCTATGTGCATATCTATCTCGGTTATTTTATACCGTTACGTACAGCCGTTAGATTACCTTATTATTTTTCAAAATATCCACAATTTAGCTCTATATATTTTTGTATGCGTTTGAGCCAATTGTTGAAACACCTTTGTCACTCTTATTGAGGCATCTCCGGAATCTTCGTTTTGAAAAAGTAGTCATTCGGTGTCAAGTCAGGTTTATACGACGGATGATTCATCAATCAACTGTGTACCACTCAGTTGGGTCATGTCCAAATTTTTCAAAAAAAAAAAAAAAAAAAAAAAAAAAAAAAAAACAAGTACAACTTTTGTTGGATCTAACTACCCATACAGTCGACTCTTTGCACAATGTTCCCATGTGTTTTGACGGTTGTTCCAAATTGAGGTACTTTTTTCAATAGATTTTTTTGACAGATCACGAGTGAGACATATCAGGCTGTCATATTATTTTTGTTCAATATTGTTTGGCATTTCACCATGGAAAACTTACGCCTGAACAACGTTTACAAATCTTTCAACTGTATTACGAAAATTCACGTTCTGTAAAGAACGTGGTTCGCGAGCTTCGTTTAACTTTTGGTCAACATAATCGGTCTACTGAGCATACTTTTCGCAACACCATTATCGCTCTTGAGATCCAGCAATTAATATTGAAAATATTCGGCCGAATAGACCAGCATGCAGTGAAGAAAATATAGCGGCCGTAACTGAGAGTGTACACGAAGCCGGTAGAGAGTCGATTCGGCGCCGTTCGCAGCAACTCGTACTGACGCATGGAATGACATGGCGCTTTTTACATCGACCTTCCCAAGGGACATAGCTCCGCTCCATGGGTTTTTGAAAAGTTCCAAGAAGTTCCGGCGTTTTCGAGCCAAATTTTGTACAGCGATGAGGCCCATTTCTGGCTCAATTGATATGTAAAATAACAAATTTGCGCATTTGGGATAAAGAACAACCTGCAGAGATTCAACAGCTGCCAGTTCATTCAGAAAAAGCAAAGAAATTGAAGCACGTAATCTCAGCGACATTTGGTTTCAACAAGACGGCGCCACTTCCCACACGCAAGAATCAATCAATGGATTTATTGAGAGAACACTTCGGTGAGCAAATAATTTCACGTTTTGTGCCGGTCGATGGGCCACCAAAATCGGGTTATATCACACCTTCAGACTCTTTCCTGGAGGATTTTATAAAGTTTAAAGTCTATGCGTACAATATCGCTTCGATTCAGTCCTTGCAGCAAAACATCACTCGTGTCATTCGCCAGTTACCAGTCGAAATGAGCGAACAAATCACCGAAAATTAGACCCAACGGATTGACCATCTGATGACGTAGCCGCGATCAACATTTGAAAGGGTTAATTTTCTAAAAATAAATGCCAAAGAATGTTCTTTCGAATGATAATAAACATTTCTCATTAAATTTGAAATTTTTTTGTTTTTTTGAAAGAGTAGGGAACCTAGAAATGGATCACATTATATTCAAGAGCTCTAAAGTGGGGCTTAAAGAACTTTTAAAGTAAATTTATAATTTTTCTGAAAAAAATTAAACTAAAAAATTAAAAAAAAAAAAAACGTCTTCCTACCTTTTAGTGATTTTATATTTACATCTTTCTTCACTTCCTCAACGATTTATCATTAAAAACGAATGAGATGTAATCAATTCCCAATTTGTTTTCTTTGGCTTGTGGGTGATTGAAGGATACAAAAATTCAAGGACTCATCGCACAGAAAATCGAAAAGAGCAGGCAGGTGAGTGTAATTTAAATAAAACAATGAAGGGATTGCAGCAGGCAATATTGCTGTTATAGTGGATGGAAAAGGGGCATAAATAGTTGTGATTTGAAAAATAAAGTTTTAATACCACTTTTTGTTTTGAAGTTAAAAAATTTTAAATTGGAAAATATGCAAGTTTTGAAAATTTCACTCTGAGAGATATTTGATTTTTTTTTAAATATTTTTTTCAATAAAGTGATTTCCTAAAACAAAGAATTCAATGGGAGTTTTTAAACATGCCACATTTCGTATTTACATACATACACCTATATACACGTATATATTTTAGTCTATCTATTTTTTTTTTATTGAATATTTCACTTCCTCTACCATTTCTAGGCAATTGTTAGCATTCTTTGCATAATTTTAAAAGTTACAACGCCTCTTTTGCAATATATCCTTGCGGCACATATCCTTAACAGTTGCAGGAACAGAACTCTACTTACAAACACATGCAAGTAAGTATCCCGTGTATATGTATGTATTTATTTCCACGCACAAATGTCTCTGATATTTTTGGTATGCGAAAACCGCAAAATGTTTAATGTTTTTCCTTCAACTTTGATGACTTTGGCGCTGATGATGTTGTTGATGGCAATGAGGGTCATCATCATCATCTGTGCACTGTACATATGTACATGTCTACATATAGGTAAATACATCAAGGAATACCCACATATGCTGCAAGTCTAAATGGTGACATCTGTTGCCGTTCGTTGTCCTTGTAAGTTGTCTGCAGACATTTTTTATATATACATACATATATATATATATATTTTTATGTATAATATTACAGAAATAAACCATCATCAAAGTTGGAATTTTCTAAGTTTAATATCTTTGGTTAAATAGGTATTACATTACAATCACAGTTGTGCGTGTTTGGTCGTTTAGTTGGCATAACGAGCCAGAATTTTAACGGTTCGAATTTCAAATATTTTTGCAAACATAGTTAAAGTGAACTTTCAAATCACTAGAAGAGTTTGAATGTTTAATATTTCATTTGAATTATTCGAAATATAAAATTTCTAGTAAAAAGTAGTCCATTCAAGGTCTGTAAGGTGATCCATTTCGAGGTACCCTATTTTTTTTTTTAAAGAAAAAAACACAAAAGGTTCAAATTTATTTTCTGTAGATTATCTCTTTCAAATGTTGGCCGCAGCTACGTCTCAGATGGTCCATCCGTTGAGTCCAATTTTCGATGACTCGTTCGAGCATTTCGACTGACAACTGCCAAATGACACGCGTGATGCTTTGTTCCAAGGCCTGAATAGAAGCGGGATTCTCCGCATAGACTTTATACTTTACATATTCCAATAAGAAAAAGCCTAACAGTGTGATATCACCCGATCTTGGTGGCCCATCGACTGGCACAAAACGTGAAATTATCTGCTCACCGAAGTGTTCTCTCAATAAATCCATTGATTGATGCGACGTGTGAGAAGCGGCGCCGTCTTGTTGAAACCAAATGTCGCCAAGATCACGAGCTTCAATTTCTTTGTTTTTTCTGGATGAACTGGCAGCTCTTGAATCTCTGAAGGTTGTTCTTTGTCCCAAATGCACAAATTTGCTTTTTTACATATCAATTGAGCCAGAAATGGGCCTCTTCGCTGATTTGGATCGAAAAGGTCGGAACTTCTTGGAACTTTTCAAAAACCCATGGAACGGAGCTATGTCGCTTGGAAAGATCGAGTGGCTTCAGTTCTTGCATAAGCTATATTTTGTACACTTTACATTTAAGATATCGATGTAAACAACACCAAGTCGTTCGGTGCGTCAGTATGAGTTGCTGTGACCGGCGCCGAATGAACTCTCCATGGTCTTCGTGTACAATCTCAGCTACGGCCGCTACAAATTCTTGAAAAGCGTTTGTGCCGGCTTACTGCCTTTCGACAACGGATGACTGTTTTCGTTTAATGTTGCTATCCGCTTATTAAATTTGTTATGATTTGCCTGGAAAACCAAGGCAGAATCACTCTTGCCAACAGGTGTTACTTTAGACTGAATAGGCAATTGAAAAGTAAACTCCTCTCTCGGCCAACCAAAACCTAACTATACAAGTCGTTCATCATACCGGTCCTAATATACGTGTATGGCGCAGAAGCGTGGACGATGTCAACATCTGATGAGTCGGCTCTAGGGGTCTTCGAGAGAAAATTTTTGCGAACGATTTATGGTCCTTTGATTGGCAATGGCGTACCGCAGCAGACGATGGAACGATGAGCTGTACGAGCTATACGATGATATTGACATATGTAGTTCAACGAATGAAGAGACAGCGGCTAAGTTGGCCAGGCCATGTGGTTCGAATGGATGAAAGCATTCAAGCTTTGAAAATATTCGATGCAGTACTCGCTCGTGGAAGCAGAGGAAGAGGAAGACCTCCACTCCGTTGGAAGGATCAGGTGGAGAGTTGCTTGGGTTCACTTGGTATTTCCAACTAGCGCCAGATAGCGAAAAGAGGAGAAGATTGGCGCTCTTATATTGATTCGCCTATAATCGCGTCAGGTACAGGGCCTTTCTACATGCGGACAAAACAGATATGACTTCCTGCTGAAGAGGTCTTAGTTCCTACTAACTTGCATTGGTAGATATTTAAACTATAGAGTGCCGGAAACATATAACCCATGCTTGCCACTTCTTACAGTGTAATTCCGGAGTTTTTATAAGTGTCTGATGACTCCTTCAACTCGACTACGAAATATTCGGCAAATTAACAAGTCTGACCCATTTAATAAGCATAAAAACAATGAAAATAACGCCGCGCCTTCTGCACTGCCAAAAACAATAAGCAACGAACTTAATTACCACAGCCCACCGACCCACCAACCCACGCAGCGGTGCTGGAAATCCCGCCAACCGAAATGGTATGCGAAGAATTTCTTTGTTGAACATTTTCTCTGGCTCTCTCTATAATTAAACTAAAAAAAAAGTCGTAGAGTGGCGATTGACGGCGTAAACTATAAGTCTTGGCTGAATGGCTCCAGCCAACTGTTTTAATGATTTCTCTTTTCAATTTCAGTGTGATGTTTGAGCTAATGCCTAGAGTAGGTGGCGAAATGTTACAGCTCACCGAGTGAATGAATTGTAACCGCTGTAAGTAGTCCTTTGGATGGTAGCTTTTGTTGTTGGTGTATATCCTAACAACTTCGCACTTCCTTCAAGAAAATTTGTACAAAATGTTTTTCATTCATCTGTCTCTCTATTTGCTTGTCTGTTTGCCTCTCTGTCTCTCTGTCTCTCTGCCTGTCTCGATTTCCTCATTGCGAAGTCAAAGTTCAAAATCATTACGAGTTAATTTGTATGTAAATGAAGACATAAGGACTTTTGCTAATGTTTCAATTAAGTGTAGAATTTAATTTTGGTTTTTTTGTACTTTTCTACAACTACTCTCCCACAATAACAACAACAACAACAATAACAACAACAGCACTTGTTGTCCTAGCAATTTGGCGAGTTTATTAAAGGCCAACGCTCGTCAAGTCATTAGCTGAGTACTCACAAGAATTTATTTGCTGCCTCTTTTCACGAGTTGCTTTGTCAGCTTTTCGGTATCTTTTTTTATAGCATTCTTTCACTGGCTAACTGCCTCCTCTCATCCGCTTCTCAGCCAACATTTGATTGTAATTTTGAGTAATTTAATTTAATTGACCTTCGACTAGTAGTCAAGCTGGCCAACTCGTGGTGAGAAGGAGAGGAGGAGGAAGAAGAAGAAGAGGAAAAGAGGAAGAAGAAGAAGGGGAAAAATAAGAAGGAGCTAAAGATTTGATGGCGTCTCAAAAACTTTGCATTCAAATTGATTTAATTTGTATTTATTAAAAGGTAAAAACTATACAATAAAGCAGCAAAGTTCAATAATAATAAAGCTTAAGCTCCGACCTTAATCCTCAAGCATCAATCCGCACTACAGACATACTACCTACCTACCTATCTACCCACATATGTATGGTATATACATATACAAGTACCTCCTTTAACTTGTAATACTCTTATCTCTAGACTACAAACACATATACTCGCAAACCAGCTTTGTATCATATATTAGGTCAAGTAAAAAGTTCGTTCGGTTTTTTATTGATTTTTCAAAATATGATAACTTTGTGTAAATTTGTCCGATTTAAGTCAAATATGCGCCGTTTTGTTCGTAAACTTGTTGCCAACGAGATGCCAACTTCATTATAGAAGGCTGTCGATAGGGACGACAAACAACTCGGAGCGCGTTCGCCATGGACAGGAAAAGAAGGTAATCACTTAGTACCAGGTCCGGACGATAAGGTGGGAGCATTAGAACCTCCCATCCGAGCTCCTGGAGCTTCTGGCGCGTCACCAAAGACGTGTGTGGCCTAGCGTTGTCCTGATGGAACACAATTCGGCCTCTGTTGATCAAAGATGGCCTCTTCTGGATGAGTGCTGCCTTCAAGTGGTCCAGTTGTTGGCAGTAGAGAGCCGAATTGAGCGTTTGGCCATAGGGGAGCAGCTCGTAGTAGATAAGTTCTTGCCAATCCCACCAAACACACAGCAAAACCTTCCTGACCTTCAATCCTGGCTTGGCAACCGTTTCCGCCGGCTCTCCGTGTTTCGACCACTACCGATTTCGCTTGACGTTGTCGTAAGTGATCCACTTTTCATCGCCAGTTACCAAACGCTTCAGAAATGGGTCGATTTTGTTGCGATTCAGCAGCGATCTCTTAGATAAAAACCGAACGAACTTTTTACTTTACATAATATATTCAAAATCGAATAAAACCGTCCAAGCCAACTGTGGGCATAATCGCCGCCTTCCCATTTTCAGCAGTTGATCATCTCAAAAAGCTTCCATTTTGAATAAATCACTTAAGGGCATGTGTGGCATTCGAAGCAATAAGCAAGTAGACTAATAACCAGCAACAACAACAACAACAAAAAAACAAGACGAAGTGCGCACTAAAAGTAGTCAACTCTGCATGCTACACGCAGACATACACACACAGACATACCCACTGAGGAGTACAATAATAGCCGTCCAACTTTGTAAATCTGCATATCTATGTATGTATCTACTTGCACTTTGCATACAAACATACAATCATATGCACATACATACATACATACATGTGTACAATGAATGCTTCTGAGGCATCATGCCACTGAGTGAGTAGCCTCCAAGTTGTTGCTGAAGTAGTCGTTCGAAGGAGTTTTGCTTTTGATTTTCTAACTCCACCCATTTGGCTGCTGCAGTCGTCCAACTGCAAGCACAAACAGGCACTACATACTCCCATACACACATACACACATAGGAGTACTTGCGTTTATGCAGTTGTATGCATAGCCAATGGTTATTTGTAGTTTGCTCACTTGCCACATTCGTTCATCAGTCATCATCGTCCATTCAGGCATGCAAGGCATGGAATATCAAAATGGGAAATTGACTCAAGGGAAATTCTTGTTTTGCTTTCTAGGGCGCTGAGGGAGCTGAAATGGTAAATACTTAGAGTAAGTGGCTAGTAGTAGCATTTGGTAATGGAGCTGGAATGGATCGATGTTGGCTAAGTCTTTTGACTAAGTTTCAGTGTCTCGAACTGCTCTTATATTCCAAGCAGCTGGAAAAAAGTCGAGGTGGTTTCATATCAAAACCCCGTAAGAGAGCCCACGACAGAGCCAAAGACTCCAAACACACTCACTTCCTTCTGAATGGATTTTCAGGTGAGATCACTCCAAACAGTGGCGACTTCACCGATCAACAGCGACTGCTTTTCATGAAATGGTAGCTGTAATAAAGAAAAATTGTTACATCACCAATGGCGGCCTTCTTAAAACATATATGGAGCCTTTCATTCCATGTCGGTAAAGACGATATTTGTAGTTGGTGTCTCAGCGACACGGCCAAGGAGGTGTATTGTCCTCGCTTTTATGCGATATACAACACCGACTCAACGGAAAACGGATGAAAGCAGTAGCATTTACAGACGGTCTCGTGTTGAGAATATCAGGGTTGTTTCCACAATCCGTGAGATTATAGTCAAGGGCCTTTCGAAGCTTTACATACATGGGCCATATATGTCACAGTAAGTGTTAATCCTAGTAAGATGGAGCTGCATGGGTTTGAACACTGGGCTGAATATTTCCAATTTCGGTCGCTCCTCCTCAGAAAATGCTGAGTCCTCTGAATGTATGTCTGAAATAAAATGAAAGCTCCCCATAAAAATCCAGCAGCCGTTCGGAGGCTTAGAATTAACTGAAAAGAAGAATAAACTGCAGGTCCCTCCATTTTTTAGTAAACATTGAAACGTACCCAACAAATTAGAGTAGAAGCTCAGCCGGAAATATATGATCCCGATGTTAGTTGCTATTCATAGCTTCTGGTTAATATGCCCCAAAGCTTTATAAGCATCAATGATCGTCACGATCAAGTCATTCTTGACTATCTATCTATCATTGGCCATTACCACCACCTCCTGCGACGTTGTGGTTCCACACCTAACGAGTCTGAGTATGTGGATTTATAACGTCGTCGTTCCGCTTCGATCAGTAAACTGGCGTTGCGCTCTCGCAGATAGTTTTCTTTTGGTAAAGTGCGGCCGCGTCCTGCAAAATGCTTGGTCTACATCCGTTAACTACTTATATCGAATGTGTTCCTTCCTTCGTTGTGTTGAACTTTCAACTAAGTCTCTCATAAACCTTTTATTATTCAGCCATCCTTTACTGGTGTTCGCCAACGGCCTTTTCTTTGCTGATCAATCACTTTTGGCATCACCTGGATAGGGTAGAAAGGTCTTCTCTTCAAACCGAAACAGCATTACTATTGCTCTAAACTGTTCATTTCACAGTAAAGATATGGCCGCAAGTAAGCCCGCTGTGCGCATCGGTGGCAGTACCCTCTTGCCTCACCGACATTTGGGAAGTAACCAATCTGTAACTCCGCGTTGTTCGCCTTCAAGTTAAGTTTTTCTACAGGATACATATTAGAGATGGATCCGGAGGGGAAGAGGTGACTTGGTAAAGTATAAATTTCGTCATTTACGAGTTCGTTAGTTATCGAAATAGTGTAGAGTGGTGGATCGTCAGAATTTTCCGAGGGGTTAAACATGCTATTTGTTATAGCAAAATAATTGATGTGGTCTACCTTTGAAAGTTTGTAATTCAAATTAGTACACACAGAACACTTCTAAATGAAGTTACTCGGAAATCGTCAGACTGTTCGGTAGAATGGCTCGCTGCGTCTAATATGCGGTCGACTTAAGGGGGGAGACTCATGTAAATGCCTCGAAATCGGTAATTTTTTAATATTTTTTTTTACAGTGATAAAATAATTTAATTGTTTAGAACTTTCAACACAACTTTATTTAACATTTTAAGATTACAAAAAAATTTTTTTTTTTTTGTTTAATTCAAAATGGTGGCTCAGCATGATGTCTTGTAGGCTGCCTCTAACGCGAGGTCCGAAACTGCTCCATTTGTCACTCATCAACCGTTGATCTGAAACACCAAAAAAAAAATTTTTTTTTTCAGGACATATAAACGGAAAGGATAAACCTATAAAATTAAAAAGAAAAGGATAAAATCCAATATAAAATCAGCCTTAAAAAAAAGTTACGATTTTGAGCTATTTTTTTGACCCTTTTGACCCCAAAAAAATAAATAATCAATCAAAAATACCTGAAGTTTTAGGTTTATCCTTCCGGTAGTAATGTAGAGAATAGCCTCATCAAATTTCAAACAAATCGGTCAATAATTTTTTGAGCTACAACACGAGCAGTTTTTCAAAAAGTAGTTTCGAGATAATCGCGTTTAAAATTTCAGTACACAGTACAGTTCAGTACGGCCCGCTCCACTGTATTAGCTATAACTTTGTAAATATTCGGCTCGTCAGTACACGCTCAACATAGTATACTTTCAGAATATCGAAAAAAAAAAAATCGATTTTTTGAAAATTTTATATGAGTCTCTCCCCTTAATCGTGCAGCATCGTGCGCAACAAATGGAGCTGTGTCCATCCATTTTATGGAAGATTTTGCAGAGGGTTCTTGGTAGACTGGCTAACAAAATTCAAACCGTGCCAGAATTGGAGCCGAACGAGCATCACACAGACCCAAAATGATTTGACCATTGAACCCGACTTTCACAAGAAAATTTTGGTCAGCGATGAAGTTCACTTTTGCTGGAACAGTTGCATGATGAGAACCCATAAACCCTTATTGAGACAACGGCATATCCTAAAAAGGGCATTGTTTAGAGTGCTCTATGGACAGAGGGAATCATAAGTCGATATATCTTAAAAAATTACGTCGGCCATAATGTTACACTCAGTGGGGAAAGCTATAGAGCCATGATTAATGACTTTGGGAGTGTCCATAAATCACGTAGCTTGACCAAGAGAGAGAGAGAGAGAGCAAGCTTTTAAAGCCAGGCCATAGATATATCACCGAGGGGAGGAGTTGGGATAAAAACTACGTAGTTTTCTTTATAAGAAACAAATATATTTTTTAAAAAGTTAATTAATTTATCATGTTGGATGATATCTTAGAAAAATACTAAATATACATTTAAATTTTAATTATTATTCATTTAAAATATATTTTTTTTTTTATAAATATGCAGCAGAAGTGTGAAACAAAATCACGTTCCATCGAGCAAGGGAGGGAAGTATCACAGGAAAGGCCGCTTTAGGCTACATGAAATAAGGGAGGGGTCCCGGAAGGCCCAAAATATGACTCGGTTGTTTACCTTTGTTCGCGTCTGGATCAAAGGATCTTTTTTGGATGGATGGCCTTTGATTCCAACAAGATGCGGCGCTACATACCATACAGCCAACGAGGCAAGCTATTTTTGGAAGGAAACTTTTGGTGAGCGCAATATCTTGAGTGGTGGGCCTGTGGCTAGTTTCCAAGATTGCGCGATTTAACACCGCTGGACTATTTTTGGTGAATATCTATGAAATCGCTTATTTACGTAGTTTAGCTCAAGACGCGGTGCGTCATTGCTGATATACTCGTACGGTACCAATTGCTGCAAAAAATGGTTGAAAATTGAGCTCCTCGGCTGGAATTTATTCGACCCAGCCGCGGCGATCTCGTGCCCAAAATCACTTTTGAAACATAAGAGTAAATTCTTATCTTTATAATAAAATTAAATTCTTGGTCATTAAATTATATGTGTCTAAGAAAAGCACCCTTTATTCAATTACCCAAAGGTCAGACTGCATGCCCTGCCTTGAGGCAAGAATAAAAGAATATAAGTAAAGATAATCTTCTGAATATGTTTTTCAAAATTACACATATTTTTAAATTACATATGTACCTACATACATACATGCATACATTCATATGTACATAAGTATGTACCTAATAATATATACAAAATCTGTATAAAACGCATCATCTTAATCCTTTCATTATATTATTATAAATTTAATATAATAATATAAAATTTGCCAAAAATAGTACTTAAACAAAATAAAATAAATTATGGCAGTAAAAATATATTAAATAATTATTAAAAAAAAAATTGGGTTTTAAAAAACTCAAAAAAAAAACTCGTTTTCAAAAATTAGGCAAAATCAACTTACGTCGCTTTGCGAAAGGGTAACAATTTATTTAGCATTTATACGGCATTTATTTAAGCGTAGCCAATTTCGCACGCAGATTTAGGCGAATGATGTGTAGGTAGAAAAAAATGTATACATACATACATATATACACACATTTATATATTAAGTGGATAACAACAAAGTTTGCTGCCGCCTAACAATAAACTGCTTCAGCTCAACGGCGCTTGCGTGCAGACTAAAGGATCGAGAGTCGATTTTTTACGAATATTTAAAGCAAGTGATTGTGTGATGTTTATACTTATATGAAATGTATGTATGTTATGTATGTTTGTATACATATTTTAAAATGCGTTTCTAATCCCAGCCAACATAAGCTGCAATTTCTCTAATGAAGATTTGGGCAGCTTTGGAAACTTCGCTTAGTTGACATACAAATAGAGCGTCGGCGCAGCTTGGCAGTCTAGTATGTAATAATAAATTAGCAATAAAATGAACAAAGAAATTTTTGTGAAAAGATTGAAATTGACCGCTGTTCGAATTGACCGACAGTTTACATGATTTTCACGTGCTCCAACCACATTAATTCCACAGCTGCCTCGTCGAATACAAAGCCTGCGTGTGCACTACAAAAGCGTATAGAAATTGCATGAAGGCAAGTTAATATGAGTACTTTTTTTGTCATATCAAAAAGAAAAATTAAAAAAAAAAAATTAAATTAAAATAAAAAAATTAAAGAAATTAAAAAAAAAACAAAAAAATAAAAAAAAGAAATATTAAAAAGAAATTTAAAAAAAATAAAGAAACTAAAAACAATGTTTACAAATTCAAACAAAAAAAAAACTTAAATAAAAATTAAAAAAAAATTAAAGCATAATAGAACAAATTAAAGAAATTAAAGGAAATTGTTTAAAATATAATAAAATATTCAAAAAAAAAATTAAAGAAACTAAGAAAATGGTTATAAATTCAAACAAAAAAAAACTGAAAAAAGTTAAAAGCATAATAAAAAAAACTAAAGAAATTAAAAAAAAAAATATTTAAAAAATAAAAAAAAACTTAAAAAAAAAAATCATATTAAAAGAAAAATTAAAAAAAAACTAAAGAAACTAAAGAAATGGTTATAAATTCAAACAAAAAAAACTGAAAAAAAATTAAAAGCATAATAAAAAAAATTAAAGAAATTAAAAAAAATGTTTAAAATATAATAAAAAATTAAAGGAACTAAAAAAAGGTTTATAAATTCAAACAAAAAAAATTAAAAGCATAAAAAAAATGAAATTAAAAAAAATGTTTAAAATATAATAAAAAAATTAAAAAACATTAAAGAAACTAAAAAAATGGTTATAAATTCAAACAAAAAAAATAAAAGCATAATAAAAAAAATTAAAGCAATTAAAAAAAATGTATAAATTATAATAAAAAAAAACAAAAAAATTAAAAAAAACATATTAAAAGAAAAATTAAAAAAATTAAAGAAACTAAAAACAAATGGATAAATTCAAACAAACAAAAACTGAAAAAAAATTAAAAGAATAATTAAAAAAAATTAAAGAAATTAAAAAAAATTATTTAAGTAATAAAAAAAAATTTTTTTAACACAATTTTTTTACAAAATTAAAATATGACAAAAATTCCAAACACTTTATTGGCACACGCCGGAATGTGGCTCTCCAAGTAATTGATCCACTCTGCAACACCCAAACAATGTTGCAATTGCACAACACACACACACACACACACACGTACACACAGCACACAGTAGATGCACCTCAATTGTCGTACGTCGGCTCTTGTCTTTTGTGTGGTTTTTGTACGCTAACCAATCGGTAGCTGAAAATTTAAAGTATCACTTAAGTTTTAAGTGAAAATTTGCCGCCTCAAAGTTGTGCTCAAGAAGAAGCGTTTGCGGTTTTGTTTGGTTGGCCGCGCATTGAGGAAGACTGTTTAGAAAACTCAACTCAATGTCATCTCATCAACTCTCAACTGTGGACAAAGGTGCAAAAACATTTCTTATTATATATGAGTGTAGCAGATACCTGCATACATACATACTTACATACGTTTACATGCATAAATAAAGGTATTCACTGCCTGGTGGGTCCGTCGTTAATGTCAAGCGCTTGATTGGTGCCGTTCGTACGTCCGTCCGTCCATTGGACTGCATTCATTCAATATGCGCACTTATTAACGCCTTTACATTTAAATCATTTTTAATGGTCAGTAAAAAGATTTTTCTACAGAAGTTTTGCAAAATATTTTGCATTGAACCGCAGCGCATTGTATTCTACACTCTATACAAGGTGTTAAGTTGTTGCAATATCAAGCGCAAAAAAAAAATAATAAAAAAGAATATATATAGCACGCATAAAGGTGGATTTCTTCAAAGATTTGGCATCTTCAAAGCGTCGCCGCTGCAGTTAAAATTAATTTTTCAGTTCTATGCCATCCTCAGCGGACGATGACGTCTACGCATACAAAGTTGCGCTGGAAGGAATGGCAGGTCGTTAAATTTTTTTACATATTTTTAAAAAAATTGTCTTAATGAAAAGTAAAAAGTAATCCATTTTTCGAAATTTCGAATTTTTCTTCGTAACAAAATCAACCAATCTCTGAAGCGGATAGTAACTGGTAATGAAAAGTGAACAACTTACTGTAACGTCAAATGAAAATGGTCGTGGTCGTAGGGCAGAGAACCAGCACAGACGGTCTAAATGCCAAGATTATCAGTCTGGAAGGTTTTGTTGTGTGCTTGGTGGGATTGGCAAGGAATTATCCAGCATGAGTTTATTCACCTACGGGTTAACACTTAATTCGGACCTGTAATGTAAGCAATTGGATTATTTGAAGGGCTTAGACCAACAGATAGTGGATCGCCAGAAGCTCTGATAGCTTGGTTGGGAGATTCTTGTGCATCCATCTTACAGACCCCGCACCAAGTGCTTACCACCTGTTCCTGTCTATGGCGCATGATTTGGCTGGTGAAGATTTGGCTTCAAGAGAAGCCTGTGAAAATCGAATGTCCCGCCAATGTTATCGAGCTAAACGGTGCATATCTGACATAAAACGCATCATCTGGTTTTTCCCTTCGCTGTTTGGTGCCAGTTGGTAATACCAAGTGAAACCAGGTCGCTCTCCACCTTATATTCCTAACGAAATGGAGATCCTCTTTCTCTACTCCCACCGACGGGTATTGCATCGAATACTTTCAAAAGTATAAGCTTTCAATCCTGCCGGCAACAAGATCTAGCCAGCGTAGCCGCTGTCTTTTCATTTGCTTAACTATATTATGGTCACCGTATAACTCGTACAGCTCATCGTTCCATCATCTTGCGGTGTTCATCGTAGCCAATGCGAAAAGGATCATAAATCCTTCGCAAAACTTTTTCTCGAAGACTGCCAGGGCCGACTCATTAGATGCTGACATCGTCCATGCCTCCGCACCATATAGCAGGACAGCACCGATTAGCGCGTTGTAGAGTTTGGTCTTCATTCGTTGAAAGAGGAATTTACTTTTCAATTGTCTACTCAGTTCAAAGTAGCACCTGTTGGCTTGAGTTATTCTGCTTTGGATTTCGAGGCTGACGTTATTATTGGTGTTAATGCTGGTCCCTGGATAGACGAAATTATCTTCGACCTCGAAGCTACGACTGTCAGCAGTGACGTGAGAGCCAATTCGTGATGAGAGGAGATATTTTGTCTTGTCCTCGTATGTTCTTCCTATTGGGCCTACGCTTCTGGTGTTATCCAACGCCACTTTGCTGTCGTAATTAGCTTTAAAATCGATTAGATTATTTTCTCACGGGTCTTTTTCAAGATTTGTCCCATGGAGAACATCTGGTCGGATGGGGTTTTGGGTTCAGCATCATCGGGTGTTGCATTTTCATTGCCATTCAGCAGGCTGGAGAAGTGTGCGCTCCATATACAAAGGTTGCTCTCGACATCGGTCACCAGATTTCCATATTGATTCCTCCATGACTATGGTATGTTCCAGCGTTGAAACCTTCGGTTAGTCGCCGCATATTTGCGGTATATTGAAAATACCATTTGGTAACGATCAAAGGAGATAAATTAAATGAAACATTTGTTGAACCAAAGCAATGAAACTGTTTTCTATGTCGAAAAATTATTGAAAATTGAAAGAGCTTAAAAAAAGGTTAATCTATGTACTCTCTCTCTCCCTAAATTAAAATCCTTTATGGATTTTTTTCCAAAGATCAGTCATAAAACACAAGTTGAAAAAATCTGCAAATTTCTGGTAAAGTTCTTCCTATAGAATATATCACTTAATTACGATGTTTTATGAAGACAATTCCCACTTTTTGTCTGTAAATGGATTTCGGCTACATGAAAATGAAACGCGTGTGCGCCTGATATACAATAAAATATTTAATTGTGCTTTCTCCCACTACAAAGCAGGAAAATAAATGAAAAAAAGATATACAACCACTTCAAATGGGCTTAATTGCATATGTGAACATATTACTAGTACGTGTACCATATATATATGTAAATATACAATATGTAAATCTAAATCCAACACATCACTCCCTCCCCTCAGACGACACTCTCGCTCTTGCGCTGGCATATTTGTTAACATTTCATTACAGCTGTCAACAGTACTAACAATGAAGCATTCAACAAACAAATGTACACCGAAAACGTGGCCAACTGATAAGCAAAACCAAAAACAAGAAAAAAGACGAAAAATGAAAAAAAAATCCAGCAAACCTTAACAACGTTGCGGTGCTAATTACAAATACTCCACTGAAAAAAAAAGAAAAACTGCATACACACACATATATGCCCCTCTCTTGTGTAATATGACCAATTATCAGGAGCCCTCCAACTGTCTGTTGTCTAGCAAAACACTCCACACGCCATTCAGCCTCCACCACTCACTGCGCTCCCACCCGAAACTCTCACCCTCACCATCGGCGCGCTGCAGTCTCGTGCGTAATTAAGCTGCTTATCAGTTGGCTGGCAAACTATGAAAATATTGTATGATTTCATAAAGTAAATACACTTTTACTGTTCTACTGTACGTGTACATTTCGACATTTCAATTGGTAACCAAATAATCATTTTGCTCTACTGTTTGACATTCCATTACATCCAGCATTGCGAGCACCGCCACGACGGCAGCCAACGTATCACTCTCGTGCCATAAAAATGTACGAAATGCGTCATTAAAGCGGTCCTCTGTCCTCAGCTGTTAGACACGAGAAAAACATTTGCAATAAATAATACTAGATATATGCACATACAAGGGTACATACATGTATGTCTGTATACATTTATATTAACTAACTCCCGTCACAACAGTTGAAATAATATTTACTGTTTTATTCACACGTAAGTAGATAAAATATTTACTTCGAATAGTTATTATTATTATTAATTTATTGATTTCGAACAGCTTAACGGTAAATGTGTAATAACCTAGAACAGCGACATTTATTTGGTAGCAAGATTAGTCTGTTTTGCCATAAATATTTATGTATATGACGTGTTTGCAAAAGTTATGTATGTAAATATGATACTTGGCAGTTAGCTTCGTAGCGGTTAATGTTGCCAGGAGAGAAAAGCTTTATAGACTTTTGGAGAAGAAAGCTACTGATTGAATTGATTGAAACCTATTTCGGTAAGAATGCGAAGCGAATGGGTCTGGTAATGAACGAGGGCAAGACGAAATATCTCCTGTCATCAAACAAGCAGTCATCGTATTCTCGACTTGGCTCCCACGACACTGTTGACAGTCATAACTTTGAAGTCTGAGATAACTTCGTCTATCTAGGAACCAGTATTAACACCAATAACAACACCAGCTTGGAAATCCAACGCAGCATCACCCTTGCCAACAGGTGCTGCTTTGGACTAAGTAGACAATCGAAAAGTAAAGTCCTCTCTCGGTGAACGAAAACCAAACTCCACAAGTCGCTCTTCATACTCGTCCTACTATATGGCGCAGAAGCGTGGACGATGTCAACATCTGATAAGTCGGCCCTAGGAGTTTTCGAGATAAAAGTTTTGCGAAGGATTTATGGTCCTTTGCGCATTGACAACGGCGAATACCGCAGATGATGGAACGATGACCTATACGAGCTGTACGATGACGTTGACATAGTACAGCGAATGAAGAGGCAGCGGCTACGCTGGCTAGGTTATGTCGTCCGAATGGATGAAAGCAATCCAGCTTTGAAAGTATTCGATGCAGTATTTGCTGGTGGAAGCAGAGGAAGAGGAGGACCTCCACTCCGTTGGAAGGATGAGGTGGGGAGCGACCTGGCCTCACTTGGCATTTCCAACTGGCGCCAGACAGCGAAAAGAAGAGAAGAATGATTCGGCTATAATCGCGTAAGCGGGGCCAACGCTAATAAAGAAGGAGAAGAAATTGTTCATATCCCGTAAATTTAAGTGTCGTCCGAATGGGTGTTTGTTTAGAACCCTGGATCGGTTTCGCATCAGGTTTACTCTAGTGTATAAAGTGCATCCTCAGAGGCCAAATACAGTGTGCACCGAAAGACGCTATTGTTGCTGTGGAGCAAAGTATCCAAGAAGACCCGAATGTGTTCATCCGCCACCGCGCGTAACAATTGAAGCTGTGTTCATCCACTTTATGGAAGATTTTGCGGAAGAATCTTGATATTCGGGCTTACAAAATCCAACCCGTGCAAGAGTTGAAACCGAATAAACATCAAGCGAGTCACAACTTCGGCAAATGGATCGCAAACGCGATAGCTTTTTTTTGTGCGGTTATGTGAATTCGCTTGTCTACGGCACATAAGCTCGAGTCGATTGACTCCTTGGAATAGAATATTCTGCGGGTTATTAAACTGCCAAGTCAAGTCAGCTCAGCTCTTCAATTGATCATTCCAACGGAGTGCAGATCATCCTCTTCTTCTCCTGGACAGTTTTAAACCACCCGGACGATATGATCTAGCTTACGCTAGTTGTATTTTCATCTGCTCATCCTGGTCAATGTCCCAACCTAAGTCAATTTAATCATTCCTAGGCTTAATTTCTGACTTCGACCGTTTCTGTTTTTTTTTTTTTTGCAAATGTTATGATTTTCTTTGTTTACTTGACCCATTCTAAGGCAGTTGAAATGTGAATGACCTCAATCTTCTGGGTAGCGAAGACAAGTAAATAAATATTTACACACATAGGTACATATGTAAGTCTGACTAAAATAAACAAATGCCACAGCTCATTTGAATGCAGAATTCTTTTCTATATGTCATCAAAAGAATTTTTATTCGCAGACACATATGTACATATGGTAAGTGAGAATATATGTATTCATAGTATATATCGATGTACCTAGTAGGAGAAATAAGAGAATGTTTACCGCAGCACTCCCATAGGGAGGATGAGACCTTCCATTGTATGAAAAGCGATATGAGCTTTACTTTGCTTTCTGTGTAACCAGTTTCGATTCCCAGTCAAATATTTCTAGACACTACTCACGCGATATTGCCAAAGCAAAGAAAGCACGTTGTGAGTTTCTTTTTTTTCGGTTTGGCGGCAATTGGAGACACCAACTGAGGTCAAGTCTTTTCCACCAGATATTTTCACGGGTCATCTGCATCGAATATTTGCACTGCAGCGAAGAGATCCTGATTTTCTAGCAGAAGTTCCATGAGTTAGAGCTCTTCAATAATTTTTTTTAGCAGATTAGTTGATATAACTATCATTCGGAAGGCCAAAGTTCGAGACCTGATTCGACCAATATTCACATTAAGGAAAATTAATTTGTATACCTTTCGTTCCGGTATAAAGACCCGGCTGTCACGAGAACTATGAACTTTTAGTCGTCTCTTACGATAGGCATGCCTTACCACAGGTAAATTCTTGACCTGCTAATACGTAGGCTACATGAAATGAACGAACCAGTAGGAAATGAGATAGAATCAACTAAATTTATGCTTATCTGGTCAGAGTGACGAGCTGGGTTGATTTAGCCATGACCGTCTGTCCACGTGGTTATAACAAAAAAAAACAAGGAATAGTCCCTCAGATTTTGTGATATTTTAACCAAACCTGGTAAATATATGCACTGGTGCATTTCATTTGTCGTTTCTGACTAGATTGGATAGCATATATAGGACTGATTTTTAAGACTTGAGATTTTGAGTTACAAATTTATCAAAAAAGTTTCTGAAAGGTTGAAATTTAGTATTGTGTATTATGTGATGGATTTTATACATTTTTGCCGTAAATTGTTGAAATCGGACGACTATGACATATACAGCCTTGGCCAAAAGTATTAGGCACCCCACTAAAATACAAGTATCCTCAAATGCGGCTATCAAAGTTACCACTTCTTTTAGTAAATGTCTTACATGGGAGTTTAACTGTTGATTAAACGAATAAATTGTGTAATATTAAAAGACATAGCACTCTGGGTAAGCTAAGCCTAAAAATAGTCATTTTTAAGAAATTCATAAAATATTTTCGCATTTCAAATTTGAAAGTGAAAGTGTAAATTACATTTAGTGAAAAGTTACCATTCTTATAAAAACAGTTCATATATACCGAAATGCCTAAAAAAAGTGAAATTAGTTACGATGATAGAGTTAGAATTCAAGTTCTAAGTGAAGAAGGTTGAGATTGCCAATTTGGTGGGATGTTCGCGGTGTGCGGTGCGCGGTCCAATGTGCTATCAGGCGATTTGTGGAGACGAAATCCCACAATAATAAATCAAAAAGTGGAAGAAAGCGTCTAACCATTAAAGGAGAAGACCGAATACTTACACGCGAGTCTCTCAAGGATCGCAAAAAATCTTCTTCTGCCCTTGCAGCTGTCCCTTCGAATGAATTTAGTAAACCAGTTAGTGCTCGAACAGCTAGAAGAATACTTCTGGAAGCAGGTTTAAAAGGATGTAAAATCCGAAAGAAGCCGTGGCTCTCAAAAAAGAATAGAAAAAATCGTTTGGAATGGGCTCGTCGATACCAACATTTCACGAAAGAAGATTGGTCGAATGTTCTGTGGTCTGATGAATCAAACTTCGAGGTAAGCTTAGTTACCAGGTGTACAAGTATGAAATGTCGTTTTTTTAAAATCAAAAAACACGTTAAATTTTGTGGAAAAAGAAAAAATCATTTATTCAAAGTATTTGCCGTCGCTAGCTACACATTTTTCCCATCTCTCGGGCAATTTGTGGATTCCACGCCAGTAGAACTCATCGTCTTTTGCGGCGAACCATTCATCGAGCCATTTTTTCACACTTTCGTAAGAATCGAAGCGCTGCTCAGCGAGTGCGTGTCCCATCGAAGCGAATAGGTGGTAATCGGATGGGGCCTGGTCTGGTGAGTAAGCCGCATGCGGAAGCACTTCCCAATTGAGTGTTTCCAACGTGTCGCGAACCGCTCTTGCCGTATGTGATGGAGCGTTGTCATGGAGAAAAATGACCTTGTGTTGTCTTTTTTGATATTCCGGTCGTTTTCTCTGAAGCGCACGGTTCAAATTGATCAATTGTTGTTGGTAGCTTGCCGTATTTGCGTTTGAGCATCGTCTTCATCCAATAATGCTTGCAGTTCGGCGTCTTCGAACCTTTTTGGTGGTTTTCCGTGCTCTTTGTCGTCGACGTCAAAATCACCACTTTTGAAGCGTTGAAACCACCGTTCACACGTTTTCACAGTTGGTACTTGTTCGCCAAAAGCTTCAACAAGCATTCGGTGCGATTCCGCAGCTGTTTTCTTCAAATGAAAACAGAAAATTAACACTGTCCGCGTTTGCTCTTTATTCGGCACGAAACTCGACATGTTGACTGCACTGAGAGTAAACGATAATGACGCTCGATTCGCGCAAAACTATGGTGGTTCGACAATCAAGGTTGACACTTCACAAGGTCAAAGTTTTATGACAATCGATAAATATTTACGTTTGCGAGACATCTATATGTTCGAACCGACATTTCATACTCGTACACCTGGTAAGATCGTCTTAAAGTATTAACAGCCATAGCTTCTTACCCCAGAGCAATTTCGAAGACATAATACAAATCTTATGAAAACATTATTTGTTTTCTTTTCTACAGATATTTGGAGCACCTGGTGTGACGTTCGTGAGGCGACGGGTTGAGGAAGAATATCATTCAGAGTGCGTGTTACCCACTGTTAAGCATGGAGTAGGCAGCATTATGATCTGAGGCTGCATGGCTGCTGATTTTGTTGGCGAAATGTTCGTTTGCGAGGATCGCATGGACAGTCAAAAGTACATATGTAAATGTATTAGACGGGGTTCAATTTCAGCAAGACAATGCTCCTTGTCACAAATCAGCGACTACGATGCGTTGGTTTAGAGATAACAACATTGCTTTGTTAGATTGACCTGCACAGTCTCCAGATCTTAATCCCATTGAGCACATGGGTGGGCTATTTTAAAACGAAAGATTAAAGAACACAGTATAACATTAAAAACTGCCTTAAAGAAAGTCTTAATTAAGGAGTGGTACGCTATAAGTGCGGACGAATGTGCAAAGCTTGTACGCAGCATGCCTAAGAGAATTGCTGCCGTTATTAAATCGAAGGGTGGACCTACTAAATATTAATGTTATTGTCACTAATTCATTGTATTTTCACCGTTTTACTAAAAAAAACTTCATTATTTCACTTGTTAAAACAAAAAATTCAGTAGTTAGTGGGGTGCCTAATACTTTTGGCCAAGGCTGTATGTGCGGCCTGGCATTCCCTGGATGATTTTTAGTAGAAACGATTAAAACTTTGCACAGGAAATAATTTCCATTGCGTAAAAATTAACACAAACCAGTTGCAACTTCTAAGGAGCTACTTCTGCACCAGTCCTACACCAGTTACAATTACATCCGAGTCTAAACAAATATTTCACAAACCAAACATGTATACAAAATGCTTAACGTGTCAACGCCATCACCTCTGGCGAGCATAACTCTGACAGTTAAATAAACATGCCTACTCAAAATAGAAACAAAAAAAGTCAGAGAAAAAAATGTGCAAAAAAAAAGCTGCAGATTTTCTAGCATTTGCAATAAAGAAAAGAAAAAAAATCCAAAAGAAATCATTTGCTCATTCAAATGTGCAATAAATGCATGGAAATTTGCCACAAACAGTTCAAATAAACACACACACACCCACCCACACATGCACACATACACTGCATACAAGTACATATGTATGTACTTAGAGATGGCTGTGTGGCAGGTGCTTGTGTGAAAATTATACACACTTAGGTCACCTACCTTGATTACAGCTGCCGAGCAACAACAAAAACCGCCGAGTGCACAAAAAAAAATACAACAAAGAGGCTGCCACATCAGCAACACCTGAGTGCTTACTAAACACAGCGCAACAGCACAACAGCGCAGTGAGCTTTGTTTACATACTCAGGGAAGCCAAGAGGCAGCCGGAGAAGCAGACAGACAAACCGAGAGGCAGGCAAACATACATACATATAGCTGACGCTTGCATATTCATACATATACAAATGTGTAGTGCACAACAAACAACAACAGCAACAAAAGTAGCAACAGTAAATATGGCATAACATAAAAAATGCAACCAAATCAAAACCACCCACCACCATCAACAACAACTCAACCCAATTCGACTTTGGAGCATTAAAATTTACATTCGCAAGTGTTTGTGGCAGCAGACACGTGTAACATACATACCTAAATATGTACATATATACACACACACACACACGTATATGAAAAAAAATTGTACGAATTGCATTTCATCTCGAAACGAGATTGCACTCGGCAAATATCCTTTGGCAAGGCATTCAGGTCCTTACATACTTACATATGTACGTGTATGTATGTGAATGAAAGTATTCTTCAATGTTTGTCTGTGTTTGTGTGTGTGCGCTACTTGGAATGAGCACTCGCAGCGCGCGTCCGTTTGAATAATCATTTGCTGTTTATTCATACACAGTTGCGTGTCAAGTGGAGCTCTTTTCTACTACACTTTTCCTGTTTTCCTACTTTTTCAAAATTTATTTATTTTTTATTTCCTTTTTTTTGAAGAGTTTTCCTTTACTTGCTTGTACTTTATAATTTCTCAGGCATGTCATCAGTAAAGCAAATAATTTTTTTTATTTTTTGTTCCTCTTGGATTCGCTTAAGAAGCACCTACTGCGACCGCAAGTTACGAGATCATTTGGTCTGCTGTTGAACTCTTGAAAAAGATCGAACTAGATTCCGGAACATTTTTTTTTTCTTACGAAAGTTTGAGTGACCCCATTTCAAGCTAGAAATCCTCTAAGCTTCTAACGAGTGTCGGCCACTTTTCGGTGAAGCTCTCACAAAGTATAATTCTTCCAGATACCGGGGTATACTACACCAAGTTTTCTACTTGGAAGGTGGTAAATGCAAAATTGAGCTGGGTCAAAGTAATACAATCGCAAAATATTAGGTCAAGTAAAAAGTTCGTTCGGTTTTTATCTAAGAGATGGCGTTATTCTCCATAGTACTAGTGTTACGTGTCGCATCATATCATACTATACGGCGCTGAAAACGTGTTTATTCGCGCTAAAAGTTTGCCTTTGACAGTTTTTCGATTGATTGACTCAGTACTTTGTGAGCGCTCGTCAAAGATGGACACAAGAAAAGAGAAAATTCGCTAAAATTTATAATTTTTCTTCGATCAAGACGAAAAAGCATCCAAAGCGGCTGAAAAAATTAATTTAGTTTATGGGCCCGATACTGTAAACGAATGTGCAGCACAAAAGTGGTTTGCTAGGTTCCGTTCCGGTAATTTCGATGTCAAAGATGCACCACGCGTCGGGAGGCCTGTCGTCGAAAATTGCGATAAAATCATGGAAATAGTGGAAACAGACCGTCACGTGAGCACTTATTTAATTGCTTGAGGAACTAGAGATAAGCCAGAAAACCGTTTGGAACCATTTGCATAACCTTGGATTCAAAAAGAAGCCCGATGTTTGGGTGCCACACGACTAACGCAAAAAAAACATGATGGACCGAATTTCTATCTGTGAATCTGTGAATCGCTGCTGAATCCCAACAAAATCGACCCATTTCTGAAGCGTTTGGTGACTGGCGATGAAAAGTGGATCACGTACGACAACGTCAAGCGAAATCGGTCGTGGTCGAAACGCGGTGAGCCGGCGGAAACGGTGGCCAAGCCAGGATTGACGGCCAGGAAGCTTTTGCTGTGTGTTAGGTGGGATTGGCAAGGAATCATCTACTACAAGCTGCTCTCCTATAGCCAAACGCTCAACTCGATCTTCTTCTGCCAACAACTGGACCGCTTGAAGGCAGCAATCATCCAGAAGAGGCCATCTTTGATCAACAGGGGCCGAATTGTGTTCCATCAGGACAACGCCAGGCCACACACGTCTTTGGTGACGCACCAGAAGCTCCAGGAGCTCGGATGGGAGGTTGTAATGCACCCACCTTATGGTCCACACCTGGCACCAAGTGATTATCATCTTTTCCTGTACATGGCGAACGCGCTTAATGGTGAGAAGTTGTCCTCAAGAGAGGCCTGTGAAAATTGGCTCTCCGAGTTTTTTGCCAATAGGGACCCAGCCTTCCACGAGAAGGGTATAATGAAGTTAGCATCTCATTGGCAACAAGTTTACGAACAAAACGGTGCATATTTAGCTTTATTCCATGCCAGAAAGACACTCCGCAGGTTTAACATTCCCTAAAAGGCGACCAGGACTCGGACCCTGGCCTTCCCAATGGCAGTACGCATTGCTTTGTATCTTGCCGACGTTTGAAACCTTGCAGTATCAGCTGTTAATCAATATTACTTTCTGTTACGAAATAATTGTATTTAAAAACACATTCACACACACATATATACATACACATCTGCTTCTGGGGAAATGGTTTAGAACTCAGAGCTATAATTGAGCTGCAAAGTCAGTTAGTAACTCAATCCAAAATCCGACCAAAGTCTCAAGCAACCATGAAGCAAAACGAAATTGTTACAAATTGCTTAAAGCCACGCTGAAGGAAATGCAAAGAAACACGAGAAGTGTAAGAAATAAAATTGGTAACTCTTAACCCTATGAATTTGAAGAGTTCTAGGTATGAGTATGAGCTGAGGCTACAACAGTAGTGTCTTCTAAGCACATAAATCTGCTACTGTGCCGACATGTATAGTGATTTACATATATGTATTTGTTGTATATGTAGGTGTGTATATGTATGTATGCTTAACGAACAAATCGCATTTCATACTTGTGCGGATAATGTTTCTGTTGTTGTTGTTGTTGCATTTAACGGCAATCATCAAACGCCCACACAACAATCTCTCAAGTTGCTCCAGGCGTAGCGAGGATTTGTATGCAGCCGAATGAAGAACGCTTAGGTGTATGTATGTATGTATTGTTTAAGAAATTTTCAAATAAATATTTTTGCAACCGCATCAAAACGGAAGTCATGAAGTTTGCTGCTTTTCCGACAGGCGTACATAAATACTACGATATAATTGAAGGGGAATGAAGTTGAATTGCAACTCTTAACGATTTTAAGGAGTTTCGGTAAAGCGTATGAAAACCTTTGGATAGAAGAAGACTTAGAAGGACATGAAATTGTTGTGATTTGAAAGAAATATAGCAATAAAAGTTCATTTGAGCTACTGCTAATAAGAAACTAGGTACGAAACTAGGGTGTAGAAAAGACAGAACTGAAAAAATCAGCTGAGAAAAGTCCAAATGAACCCGCTTAGCTAATCACTAAAACTCGATGAGATCTTTGTAATGGAGGATTTGAATAGTAAGGTATAACACAACGCTCTCCGCTGTAGACTGGGGAGTAAGTAATATGTAGACTGTTAGAAGGATCTTCCGAAAGAGAAACAGCGACTCATTTGACAGCCACTTTTCTTTACTAACTAGATTGGACCCGCGACTTCGTTTCCATCAATTTTAGATCAAGCCCGGGCCCACTGCCTTGAAAGAAAAATTCTCCACATATTAAAGCCAAATTTCAAGCAAATCGAACCAAAACTCCTGGTTAGGCTCCGCATACAAACCTAGGAAAAGAGCTATATATGTTCTTATCAACTTTATGGAATACATCGATTCCTAGTTCACTTCACGGAACCAAAAATGTTCCCCATGTTAATTTAGCTCTAAGCTAAAACTACCTCTCTATCAAATTGAATTTAATTCGAACAATTTAAAAATAAACTCGATTTTTTCGATTATATCAGTCTCAGGTCCACTCCATGAAAAATTCTTTCATGTCGGATGTCTATGTCATATGCAGAACACACCCACAAAGTTTCAGGGTTCTACGATCAGTGGTTGAGGCTGTGGGTTGTTCCGTCGGTCATTCAGGACAAAGCCTTTTATATTTATATGCAGAGGTTTAGTTTTATTCTTTAATAATTTTTAGTCTTTGCTCACCCAAAAATTTTTTGTCGATATTTCAAATCCTTCTTCTAGGTATATCCCAATATGTCTTTAAAGCTTCAATAGCGTGTTTTTATTGGAACTGCAGCCCATTTGAACGATGTTTATTTTAATAAAAATTAAGAAGTAAGACTATTACGATCTTGGAGCGTTGCATTACATAAATGGTTCCCAAACCGATGAATGCCAACGCAGTCGTATACCATCATCCTCTAAGACGATAATGAGTACTTCAAAATACTACGGCCTGCCACAGTAACAGTAAGAGGAGTTTAAGTCTTGCTGTCTAGTTCATATGCCCGGATAAAGTCTATCTTTTTTTCGAAGCTTATGGGCTCAGCCATCCTTGTCTAAACAGCTACTAGAATCAGCTATCGAAAAATTATTTGTTGTAGTGCAGAGGACGATTTATCTTACAAACCACCTTTCAGAGAGTTGCTCCTCTCTCTATCTCTCTTCTCTCTCTCTCTCTCTCTCTCTCTCTCTCTCTCTCTCTCTCTCTCTCTCTCTCTCTCTCTCTCTCTTTCTCTCTTCGGGAAATACCAGAAATTGTCGTCTTGTAAATCGTGCGTGAATAGACCTCGACATTCAAGAAGAGAACATAATTATATCTGAAATAAGTTCAGAGGCTTCCAGATCCATACTTTACGGTTAATTTCCATTCATCTGGGAACTTGTTTTCTTTAGGTTGATGAAGTTTAAAGATGTGGGAATAGAAATCGCAAAAGTAAATCAGTAGTAACCTAGCTCGTTCATCATCCTATCAGGGCCTTTTTGAGTTCCTGTGCCTCAGAACCAATATGGTATGACTTTTTTATTTAGACATATGTCGCGGAGACTTACGAGTCTAAAGCTTTAATTGCTGTCGGAGAAAATGAAATCGAAACTTTTTCTTAGAATTCAGCTTCAGTTGAAGTACCACGGCTTCCAATAACTGTAACAGTGGGAAGCACTTGTAGGCAGCATTGCTTTCGAGTATAGAATGTCAAGTAATCTAACCTAAAATATTATTACAAGGTCTAAAGCTTACGCCCATTTCTGTGCCAGGCGTGGAGACAAGTATTCCATAAGTGCCAATATGGTCAATTAGGTACTACAGGAAGCCATATTAGAGGCCCCGACAAAGTCGATCAGTCTGAAACTGCTTTAGATTGTTTCCTCATGAAAGCTCAATTTGCCGACTGTGCCTTCCTTGCCCACCCTGAAGTTGAAATCGGCAAGCACAAGCGTCTTTTGTAACATTGTTCTTCTCTTTACGGATTTGATGAAAAATTTCATTTCGATGCGTTTTGTGACTAGACGTTAATCAACCGGAGTGAATTCCAGTGCTTGGCAACGTAGTCTCTCTCCCACCAACCAAATTCAACACCAAATTCGCGCTCCTTTATATGACCGCTGTAGTAAATTTCACATAAACCCACCTTCTTCCGTGCATATACGGAGATCGTAATCAAAAGTGGTGTTCCTCATCATAAACTTCTACTATCCTTGTCTCGTCCAACTCATTTCTTGGATGGCGGTGATGTCAGTCTTTAGTTTAGTTAATTTACGAGGACATCAACCAGCTGTGTAGCTCAAATCGTGATCCCAAGCCACCATCATAGAACACCTTAGATCATTCTTTGGTGAATTTTCTAGGCTATAACTCGCAGCAAGTTCGGCGGAGACCTTCTATTGACTATTATTGTATAATTTATGAATTTGATAAGTAAACAAATATTGATTTTATTAAAAAAAAATTTTAACGAAAGAGAATGACGAGATTCAACAGCTTCCGTGAAGATGGCGTCTCCACTTATAACGAGTATGTTTGCAAATTATACATGTATGTACATACCTACATACATATGTTGAAAATAATATTGTGAATACTCCACCCATTCCGGTGTTTTCTTTTTTAATTTAATTTAATTTTTTTATTACAGGCTCGCGCATGAATTATTTATTATTTATTTATTTATTTATTTTTTTTTTTTTAAATAAGAGAAGAAACTTTAAAAACAAGAAACAATTTAAATAAAAACAACAAATCTCACCAGACATGTTTGTGCAGTTGAAAATAATTTATTCAGCAGATCCGCAAACGATATAAATATATATGTATGTATGTATTTATATATGTACATATTTTGATTGAATCAATCATAAATGGATCCGTAACATGACGAACTCAAATTGCTTTGTGCGAGGGGTGAGAGAGTAAAGCTAAAGCAAAGCACAAAAGAGAAAAACAGCCTCCAAACAGAGAGACAAACAGACAGACAGACAGACAGACAAGCGCAGAATTACCAATACATGCGCATCGGAAGGCGGTGATCAGAGACAGATCACTGCACGATCAATTGAGGCGAGTCAATGCAAAGCTCGATCCATAGAGAGACGCATTCAAAGCTTGGCAATAATGCGCATCGCTTATTCATGTCACGTAATTTATTAATTTAGCTTATGGGAACAAATACATCATTGAAATAGGTATTACTGATTGCGAGACGGTTGTTGCTCCGCTTCCCTGTTGTTGTTTTATGGTATGTATGCGATAGCAATTGGCGGCAGTTGGCAGTTGGCAGTTGGCAGTTGGCAGATCGATCAAGATGGACTGTGAGCAAATCAAAGTTGAGCACAATTATACGAACGTGTGACGAGTCGAACGATGGGTGTGTACCTCCACCAGCAGTCTGTGGACGCTGGGCAATTGTGGAGTTAGATTTCACCGAAACGATCGCAATATACGCAACCAACATGACTGTATTTATTGTAGTAGTAGATCATTAATTCAGTGGATCGAACTGGTTATTGACATATGTCCGTTGGCGAAAATTCAAATTCAAGTGGAAATATTTTCACATTGATTGCCCGCGTCGTTCTGGTTTAGTTTAACGATCGCGACGATCACTCTTTGGCTTACGCACAACAAATAAAAAATGATAATGGTAAAAACAACGCAATCGTCGTTTGGAAATTGTAGACTACGCAGCAAAGCAACAATGCTCCAATCAAAAGGCCTCGAGCTCATCACATTGTACTTGTTACTCGTCTGCAGAAATCACTACCGCGATCAATGTGATCAATGTGATCACGCGTTCGTGTACGCCAGAAGTGCGTATGCGCTGCGCATGTGGTGCAGAAGCAATCCGGCGAAGCAAACGAATCCACATTGCAATGGCGTACTACAACAAACCCGTAAACGAAGTCTAATGCGTCTCAGCCCATCCCATGTTTTGAATGAATTTAATAAAGGCCTTCAAGCCGCACTGTCGGTGGACGGTGTGTGGAGCTGGAGCAGCAGCAGCAGCAATGGCAATCCGATAGTCGACATGAACATAAATAATCAAACGTCTGCGTCCGTATGCGTTTTAATGGCGACGGGCATTTTGCAATTTTGCATTTTTGCATTTGTAATGAAACTGAAAACCAGAAAAATGTAATTTCCATGAAATGAAATATAATGCATTTGAATATCGGCTGGCTGGGAGTTGGCTGATGGCTGATGGCTGATGGCGGCCGGTAAGCGGTTGGTACCACCTGACTGGCGGCTAACAAATCACGTTTGGCTTATGATGGCGACTGAAGCGTGGATCCACTGAGTTTACTGAAGTTATTATTGGCGCTTTTCACTCGTGCATATGTTTGTATGTATGTTCTTTTGTGCAAGTGGCGCGACAAGCCACCTTTCCTCACGATCACTCATCGAAATATATGATATCAAAAATTCATTTCTTGCTCAGCTTTAATTGCAACAGTCGCTGGCCTGTGGAAATCAGTCAGTCAGTCATTATCGGTGCAGAAACTGAGCTCAAGAACTCACATAATCTGCACGCACCGGGTAAGGGCTTGCATATGTAGGTGAAGTTATAGGAAGTGTCGAAGACCGAAGAGAAGACGAATTAAAGCAATTATATTCAGAACAATTTCTTCAGGCAGCTTCGAAACACACGAAGATAATACCTTTCGTTGTAGTTGGACGCTTATAGTTCAGAATTCAGATCAGAGCCTGGCGATTATTGCATAACGATGTTTCGAAAGCCGAAAAGTTTGTGTTCTTATTTCCAGTTCTACACCGAATAGTAGGCAATGCAGCCATAATCCGGCTGAGTGATAGCCCAGCTATAGACCGGAGAACCGGGTTCGTTACAACTCATTAGAAAGAACACTAAAGTTTGCTCTGAACGAATCTCTGTTGAAATAATTATAAATTTGCCAGCCAAAGAGCATGCAACGGTTATAAGTACGGGATCCAGAGTCTTTTGAAGTAAGGAGAAAAGCTTCATCAGTTAAAAAAAAGAACTAACCAAGGCAAAAGTAAGTTCCATCAAATATCACTTAACATCCAGCTGCGTCTACCGTTTTCCCGACACGAACTGAACGGTATTCCCGGCATCTGTTATGGTGTAGTGAAGGCGCCGGAGAGCGGTAGACCTGAGGTATGTGAGTAAAACGGTGGCTATGCCAAAGGTCTCTTCTCTTTTAATACACCTAAAGCTGTTTGTGGATTCTTTAACTGGTAGTTCCCACCCGTACGTTCATTGCTGGGTCTAACATTTCCCGAACGCATTGATTGGTTTTCAAAAGGAATCACTTTCCGAAGCGCTTACTAAAAGCCATTTGGGATATCTCATACAGTCTTTTCCAATTATAACTCGAGTTTGGAACCGGCTCGTGTTGTTATTGTAGTAGTTCGTCGCCATTTATGCTACTTTCGTAACGCTTTCAACTCAACTAAGTTGTTCAGTTCAATCTTCATGATTGCTCGTATTACTCTCTCTCCCTCTCTCTCAATCTCTCTCTCTCTCTGTGGTACAACTACTTCCTTTTACAACTGCTTCCATTTAAATCCATATTATACATACTATTCAGATATGCCACCTACAATAATTCAACATAACATTTCACTAAAGGGATTTCATATTTTCAACACAGAGAAACATACACATTCATACAAACCTCAACATTCAATGCAATAACCCACAAGTCGTCCGAATATCCTTTCTTGCATTTCATACAACGAATCCTTTGCCTTAAGCCAAATATCTTTTGGCCTTTGTCTGTGGAAATCTT
Source organism: Ceratitis rosa (assembly GCA_037013455.1). Classification (NCBI taxonomy): domain Eukaryota; kingdom Metazoa; phylum Arthropoda; class Insecta; order Diptera; family Tephritidae; genus Ceratitis; species Ceratitis rosa. Next base: position 1,442,934 of record JAWMAG010000002.1, on the reverse strand, counting down.
ACAAGACACTATGATTAGTCGTTTAGTAAGTTGTGCGATGTGTATTTATGTGGCTTTAACGGTTCAACAAAGTCGACGATTGTTAAGGATTAATGCTAGGAGTTCCTTCTTATTGGGTTGGAGTTGTTTTTGTTTGTGTGTCTTTAAAATTTTTGTTATTTTAAATTGAAGAAGGTATAAATAAAATTAAATAAAATAAAAATTCAATTAAAATAAAATAAGACAGCGCCCAAGTGCGCTCCCAGACTCGACGGCAGTGCCTTCAGCACCTCTACCCACTTTGGGTAACCAACAGACCTCTACGGTGTCACGGAGCAGCATGACTCCCACCAATCTCCATCCCTCTCTACAACCAGATCGTCCTCCCGTGCGAGGCTACCCAGTAACTCCTAGTACGCCGCACCGTCTGTTCGGTATGTCAGACCATAGTACGTTGGAACATGACCTCAGTCAGATGCAACTCTTGGTCCCGGTGGTGTCATTTTCGGACGTGCTCTACAACAACACCGCCAGCCAACACCAACGTGAGGCACCAAATTCAGCGGGTAATATAGCAACAACACACTACATCCACAAATCACTCCCTCACCCCCCGTATCACAAACGAACCCCAGACACAGACATGACTGTTTGCAATTTAATGGCAACGAACTCCAGGGAAAGATGGACGAGATAGTCGACTATATGAGCCGGGAACATAAGTCAATTGCCGGGCAAGATACAACATTATCCGCAAGGAACGAGACCATGGTGGCGGCTTGGCGTTCATCCTAAACAATACCGCGCCGTATCGTCTTATCTACGGCGACATCGATCGCAGGGATACTACCCTAGAATGTCAGGGCATAGCTAATCAGGGAATTAAACGCGGAGATTCGCAAAGTTGTTAACAATCATAAGCGGAAAAAGTGGGTGGAGCACTTAAGGTCCTGCAATCTCGCCTCTGGGGCAACCAAGGGCGCGATGACCGAGTGGAAATTTCATTCGTTGACCGCGCCACGTCGGACCCGAAAAAATGCGCTAGCTATTTCAGCCGAGTCTTCACATTGCATGCTTCGGCAGACAAAATGAAGCCACAAGTAAGCTGCCGCCTGCGCAAACTGCCAAACACCAGCGCGGTGCTGGATTTCTCCAGGAAAGAGGTTCAGGGGGTCATCGGGAAGGCGAAAGCCTCCAAATCCGTCTGCCCCGACGGAATAATCATGCTGATGCTAAAACATCTTGGACCAGCGGGAGCAGACTTCCTCACCAAGGTTCTCAATTTGTGTTTTGATTACCCTTTTGATAACAGACGTGTGGAAAACGGCCAGGGTGGTCCCGCTACTCAAGCCAGGGAAACAAGCCAACAAAGGAGAGTCTTATCGGCCGATAGCTTTCCTTTCGCTCACCATCTGCGCCCAGCAGCACATCAGCATGGAAAGTGCACAGTACCACAACAGCACTAAACGCCATAAACACTCAGATAGTCAATGGCCGAAACCAAAACCGACCCAGCCAGCGAACTGTTCTGGCAGCACTTGATATGTCAAAAGCTTTTCAATCACTCAGTGCTGCTTACGGACATTGAGGAATCCTCATTACCGCCGGGGTTGCAGAGGTGGATCATGGGCTGCCTGAGTGGTCGACAATCATCGGTAGTATTTCGAGGTGAAATACCGAAGCTTAGAAAAATTAAACAAAGGGTTCCGCAGAGTGGTGTCCTCTCCCCAATACCGTTTAATTTCTACATTTCGAAACTCCTTCCTCCACCAGAAAGAGTTTCCTTAACCTTGTATTCCGATAATTGCACGATATTGGCGTCTGGCCAGGATATTGATGACCTTTGTTCGAAAGTGAACTACTTTCTTGCCGACCTTTCCCATTTCTTCACTGCAAGACAGTTCAAAATCCATTCTACTAGATCCTCGTCTACCCTCTTCATCAGTTGGACGAAGGAATACAGGGCTTGAATTAGATGTGAAGGTCGATGATGTAAAAATTCCGACCATAAATAACCCAAAGGTATTGGTAGTCACTCTCGACAGCTTGCACTCCGCATACGACCGCAATTGGCGCAAAACTCCAGAGCCTCAACAAAATACTCAAAGCGCTAGCCGGCAGCACCTGGGGTAAAGACAGAGAAACCTTACCGGCAACCTACAAAGCAATCGGCCTGCCGGTCGTAAATTATGCTGCACCGATCTGGGCGTCAGGGACGAACGAGATGAAGGACCGCGACAGGAAACCTCATGATGTCGGTGGAGCATCACTAGCACATTTAACTTCATAAAAAATAACACCAACAACCACTTTTCCCAAAATTTCAAAATCAACAAATCGAGCATTGTGTAAACAAGAAAGGGGTGGGCGAGCATAGTAAAAGTGCTCACAGACATTTTCGCTACGCGGAATGTAAGATATGAAAACAATTTTGGAATCATATTTCAATTTCAAATTGGATTCGTAAACACTTTCTAATGGCATTGTTGTTATTTACGACAGACAGACAGACATACATATATACATATATAACATTAGAGCACAAGCATATACACCTAAAGAGTTATTACAACAAACAACAACCACCAAATAATATACAATATATGGTATTACGCGTGGGTGGTTAGACGAACAGTCTAAGCCTAGAGCTTAGAGCCGGGGAGGACTTCGATACGATGCTCCGTCCGTTACAGTAGCTGTTGTTGGGTAAATAGAAATAATTCGTTTAGTATTTTAACGCACACGTTTCGCTGTTTTCATTTTTTGCCATTTATAGCCTCAAACCAATAACAAAAAAAAAAAAAAAAAAACACATAGACCGTTGTAGCTGATGAAGAGTGCGAAGAGGGTGTTGGCAGCACGAATTATTAGCCAAAGGCGTTGGAATCGTCGTTAGCAGTGCAAGTCGTATTGTGGTGGCGTCAAGGTAAAATTACTGTTAGAAAAAGGATGAAGGGGTTTTGAAGTGCTGGCAGCTTTCAAGGGGTTTTCACTTGCCCGAGGCTGTTGTGTCAATGCGTTCGTGCGTTTTTTGAATACGTTCGTTGGCAACTGGCGCCCAAATGTTGTATAACGAAAATTTATACTTTATATGTACTTTGCTTGCCTTTCGCACAATTTTCATTATTTGCTTTTTCAATAAATTTTGTTTACCTAAAATAAATTTTCTGCAATTCCGCATGCGTTTTGACAAGTGATTTTTGCTGTTTTTTGAAATGTTCGTATTTTGTTACATTTTGCGTATTGTTTGTTATTTATTTTAATTAAAATGGTCACGTGTTTATGTTTTCATATTTTATATTTTTGCTGTTAAAAATTAAAAACTAAGAGAGCTAGTGAGTGTCTTATAAGCCGTGAGAAGGTGTTGAAGTTTACCTTCTCATTGTGTTTAGACTTTATTGGTACTAACCAACAAAGTAACTTAAATAAATTACTGATCTGATAAGTAATATCTTAAAGAAAATATTCAAAATACTCTATCTCTTGTTCAATCAAAAATTCTATAAAATTGTGTTCCAGTGGAACTTCATATCACCATTCCTTTACTCTCTAATATCAGTATCACTCATTGCATCATCCCACTATGACCTAGAAACGTTTCTTCACATATCTGTGGTACAAAGATGAAAAGCGCAATTCAAATTTGATAGAAAAAAATTGCATCTCTCAAGCCATTCAACCGAAATCTTTGCCACTTTTGATCTTTACCATGAGGGTTATGATGTTTATAAACATTAGAAGTAGTACTAAAGGACACATACATAGATACACGCACACACATGTACCTCATACAAACTGCCTGCCAGTCGAATTATAGACTATGCCATTAAAAGCTAATGCAATAAAAGCGTACAATATAAATTAATTAAAACATTCCATTTTAGCTGCAAATTACATTTGCCCCATCAAATTCCATGAGCGATCTGTGTACGCATATTCACATGTGTAGCTTAACTTAACTCAACTCAGCGCTAACGACTTGCTCCAATTGCACATATGTACATGTGTATATCCCAGTGGTAAAATAAAATAACGTCAAAAGACTACTTCATTTAAGTTTTTTTCATTTGTTATTTTATATTGTTTTATATTTTTCTCATTTTTTATTTATTTTTTTTTTAATTTTATTTTATTTTAATTTATTTTAATTTAAATTTATTTTATTTCTCTTTAATTTAGTTTCTCTTGCTTAATTTTATTTTAATTTAACTTATTTTATTACATTTAATTATAATTTATTGTATTTTATTTTATTTTAATATATTTTATTTTATAAAGTTTTCCTTAATTTTTTAAATTGTTGTATTTATATTTTTTATTATTTTAAGTTTTTTCTTTTGCTTACTTTATTTTAAATTTATTTTTTTTATTTTTTTTTAATTAACTTCATTTTACTTTATTTATTTGATTTCATCATTCCTTTATTATATTATTTTATTTTCCTTCGCTTTATTTTAATGTTATTTTATTTAATTATATTTATTTTTATTTATTTTATATTTTTTATATTATTCTACTGTATTTTTTTATTTTAATTTATTTTAATTTATAAAGTTTTACCTATATTTTTAATTCATTTAATTTATAATTTTTAAATAATTAATTTTGTTTCTTTTGTTTCTTTATTTTAAATTTCTTTTTTTATTCTACTATAATTAGTTTCATTTTGTTTTACTTTACTTTACTAAATTTAATTATTTTTCTAATAATTTATTTTATTTTATTTAATGAAATTTATTTTATTAAATTTATTTATTTTATTTTATTTTATTTTATTTTATTTTATTTTATTTTATTTTATTTTATTTTATTTTATTTTACTTTATTTTATTTTATTTTATTTTATTTTATTTTATTTTATTTCATTTTATTTTATTTTATTTTATTTTATTTTATTTTATTTTATTTTATTTTATTTTATTTTATTTTATTTTATTTTATTTTATTTTTTTTATTTTATTTTATTTTGCTTTATTTTATTTTATTTTATTTTATTTTATTTTATTTTATCTTATTTAATTTAATTTTATTTTATTTTATTTTATTTTATTATATTTTATTTTATTTTATTTTATATTATTTTAATTTATTTTATTTTATTTTTTTATTTTATTTTATTTTATTTTATTTTGTTTGATTAAATTTAATTTAATTTAACTTAATTTAATTTAATTGAATTTTATTTTTTTTATTTTTTAATTTTATTTTAGGTTATTTTACTTTTCTTTCATTTTATTTTATTTTATTTCAGTTTATTTTATTTTATTTTATTTTATTTTATTTTATTTTATTTTATTTTATTTTATTTTATTTTATTTTATTTTATTTTATTTTATTTTATTTTATTTTATTTTATTTTATTTTATTTTATTTTATTTTATTTTATTTTATTTTATTTTATTTTATTTTATTTTATTTTATTTTATTTTATTTTATTTTATTTTATTTTATTTTATTTTATTTTACTTTATTTTATTTTATTTTATTTTATTTTATTTTATTTTATTTTATTTTATTTTATTTTATTTTATTTTATTTTATTTTATTTTATTTTATTTTATTTTATTTTATTTTATTTTATTTTATGTTATTTTATTTTATTTTAGTTTATTTTATTTTATTTTCTTTTATTTTATTTTATTTTATTTTATTTTATTTTGTTTGATTAAATTTAATTTAATTTAACTTAATTTAATTTAATTGAATTTTATTTTTTTTATTTTTTAATTTTATTTTAGGTTATTTTACTTTTCTTTGATTTTATTTTATTTTATTTCAGTTTATTTTATTTTATTTTATTTTATTTTATTTTATTTTATTTTATTTTATTTTATTTTATTTTATTTTATTTTATTTTATTTTATTTTATTTTATTTTATTTTATTTTATTTTATTTTATTTTATTTTATTTTATTTTATTTTATTTTATTTTATTTTATTTTATTTTATTTTATTTTATTTTATTTTATTTTATTTTATTTTATTTTATTTTATTTTATTTTATTTTATTTTATTTTATTTCAGTTTATTTTATTTAATTTAATTCAATTTTATTTTACTTTATTTTATTTTAATTTAATTTCATTTAATTTAATTCTTTTAATTTTATTTTATTCTTAATTTTTTGTATTAGAAAATCAGGTTTTGCTACTGGGTTCGTCAACAAATAATTTTATTTAGATGAGCTTGATGTGTAAGTAGAAGAAGAGCTTTGAATTCTAAGTTTGACAACCGAAAAACCATCAGCATTAAGGGGTACAATGGTATTTATATTTCGTAGAAAGGGGTTATGAAAACATTTCACATACGCATGTGCACTTGTATGTACATATGTACAATATCTGTGTATATTTTTGTTTCTAAGTTCGCATGGGGTTTCAGGCGCATACTAATTTGTTTGTAATTTATATATACATTTAAATATGTGTGTGCATGCATACATATGTCCCTGAGCTCGTGTAAATGTCAAGTTGACAACAAAATATTCGAGTTATGAATTGTAATTGTCATGTGGGCGTAAACGAGTCGAACGCCTGTGAAACTTTCCCAGCATTCCGGGAAGTCAGTCATGGTGCATGGCATATAAATTTAATTACAAGCTAGAAGAGTGCGCAAACATGAGGCATATATGATATTCATACATATATAACATACATTTATATTATATGTATGTATGTATATAAGCATAATTGTAATTTTGGCAAAACAATATCGAGAAACGCTCGAAACACACAGCCACACAGTTTCACTCATTTTCGATTGTCTAATTACAAGGAAGCGATATGTGTTTATAATTACATTGAAGTTTGGTTAATTGCAAGCGACACACGCATTACATATACATACACGTATAAAACAAACCTTTTGATGCTGCAAGTGTATGGGTGAGATTTCGAAGGAGATAAGTTTGTACTGCAAGCAAGCTCAGAGAAATTGTTACCAATTCGAGTTAAAAGTTTTTAATGTAGCAGAGAAAATCAAATTCTTGCAATTTTCGTCAATCAGTCATTTTGTTTTGTTGTTCATTTTTATAAATAATATTTCCTACACTACACTCGCTACACTCACTGCTTACATATTTTTCCCCCCTCATTCATCAACTCCACTCAGCGAAATTGCCTTGACTTGCCAACTTTTCTGAGTCTGTCACAACTCGCAATCGTGAAATCAGCAATGATAAATGACATTTCTTTGCTTGCTGTCATTACTGTCAGTTGGCAAACGTCAACGGCAATGCGTCAGTCAGTGATGAGTTTTGAGTATTGACAATTGGAAGATGAAAATAAATATTAGATAACGAAAAAGTGTGGGACAGTCTCAGCAGCCGATTGGGTTACTGGAAGTGCTAAGACCCGGTAGATCTTGATGGCCATGAGCCTTGATCAGTCCGTCTTCAAATAGAGTAGATTTTAATGAAGCTTCTTTTTTTTGTAAACTAATCCACTTCTTTCCAGGGAATCCAATACTCAATACCTTCCAGGGTAAGAGACGGCTAAAATCCAATGGTTCTCGCGACAGTCGGGTCTTTAAAGCGGAACGACATAGATTTTTATCCGGCCAAGGACTTCACTACCGTAACATTTCCAGAAAACCAATTTGGGGAATATTTTTGCGATTACTACAACAACAACAACCATTAATTTGTGACTCAAAAGGTGGATATTCAAGAACACCATGCAAAATACTGCCCGTCCTAAATAAATATTAAAAACCAAATACACAACGAGGAGTATACACGAAGAGAGATGCGTCAGATGGATGACTGAGCTATCAATAATGGGTGGACTTCGAAAACTAGCTTCATTCCCATAGCTCCTAGTGTTTCATGTCATGAGTCGTCTCTAGACGGTTGACTTTTCGCACAAAATAGTCCACCGCGGTCAAATCATAGCTACGAGCCCACCAGTTGAAATCATCGTTTCGTCTATTTAAGTGTTTTTTGAGCACCGTCTACAAAAGATCGCTTCTAACATCGACTGTGTGGCACGAAGCGCCGTTTTAATGAAGCCGAAAGCCGCTCATATCATCGCTTCAACATTTCGAAACTAATACGCAGCTTCTTCTTCATTTTCGAAGAAAATCGGATCAATGATGCCGCTGACCAAATAAACACTCGTTAAAGATGCATTGGCTTTTACATAGTTACGTGTGGGGTTTCTGAGCGTGTTAACATGGCCCTTGAGGTGCAAATGAAAATATGATTTTTCGATAAAAATGCTCATCTTCTGCCGAGCGATCTTCTACCAATTATGAAGCTTCAGTTCTTGGACCAATTAGACTTTATAAATCTCACTACCGATTATGGAAATTCTGTCGCAGAGATTTGCGTGAAAGATTTAACACCAGCGAGCGGTGTCGAGTTGAATTAGATGGCTGTTCGATCACACAGCGACAATATTATCCTCTGAACGAACTAGGTATACGAGCTCGTACACGAGTTGTTTCGTTCAATAACAAACCGGTTTGGTGAGCTCGTTGCACAAATTGAGATACAAACACCTTCGAAGGTGAGTTATTTCTTTCGAATTTCATGCAGCTTAAAACCCAACATTTTTGATGTGAGCTTTCAAAGCTTCCAAATTATCTCCGCTATCTCGTAAACCACAAACTTAGAGCTGAATATCACACATAACATCAAAAGTATGATTAAAGAAGTGAAAGCGCAAGTCGATTGTAGCTCGAGGAGCCAAATGGTATATGGTCCGCCCATGAAAAGTGTGTCCATTTTGGGGAGCTTCCGTAAGTTTGGTTGAAACATGTGACACATACCGATGGAAAGGGCTCGTTTTTATTGTTATTGTCATTGGTAACTGCATAAATATTTTCTAAATTGGTTTTCGACGAATTTCATGGAGTGACAGTCCTTGATCGGATAAAAATTCGGGTTCTTCCGGACACGACTGTTGCGGAATTGTATTGGAATTTAGTTACCTCAATGTGTGGGATCTCCTACAAACTCTTTGACTGCTTCTGTTCATGAAACATTGAAAAACCTGAAGTCACCGATAAGAACATTTGACTGAACTGCCATTTTTTTTTTTGTTTTTGGCATAAAAGTGTCAGCTGCAGTGAAAGTTCACCACTCATCGTTGGTGTTCTAAGAAGAGTGATGAGAAAAACATAATACAAATGATTTTTTTTTATTTAATTATGTTGCAATGAAATTGTAGTTTTTTCCAACACGTCTGACTGTCTGAATAACTAATAAAAAAAATATCTCTCTTATCTATAAGTATGTAGAGAAGTAGTAATAATTTTTTTCTTTTCTTCGTGTGATATTTCTCAAACCAAGTGCCTTAGTGCACCACAGAACCATTGAACTGTTGACTTTTTTTTGTGATTTTTTTTATTCGAAAGCATCAAATCGACACGTTCTTATGTCATAAATTGTGAAAATTACGCTTGCAAAAAAATAAATATCTGCCAAGACATACAGTCAAACACATATATACACACACAACGATTTTGCACGATTGGATTTCCATTCATCAATCATTGGCTGAAAAAATGATTTTGCGTTGAACAGTGAAAGTGTAAGTAGAAGGAGATGAAAGTGACACGAAAGCTCGATGACTCTGCTGTGAAGTGACTTAAGAAAGTTCTAATAAAGGCGTTTATGATGCTGAAGGCTAGAAAGCGTTGGTGGAACAAGAAGAAGTTTGTGTGAGTGATTTAAAGGCGCTGCACTAATGGGGGTGATGAAATGTCATTTTTTCTTTCTTTCTTTTTGTGCGCGACAGCTGAACCTTTGAGTGGTTATGTGACGCAAAGAGTTCATTTTTATTTTCATCAATTCTATTTTTTTTCTTCTTTTCTTCTTTCTTTTTTCAGTGGCAAAAGTCAGTCAGCTGGCTTATCGTTGTCAGCGGTTTTCATGCATTTGAACACAATACACGTTTCAAGTGACGATTATATAGTATACATATATATGTATAGAGTATACATATGTATGTATATTTGCTGATGATGACAATGGTGGATTTTCGCGAATTTTTTTTTGTTAGTTTTTTTTTTTTTGCCAATGTATTGATACTTAGTTTTTTGTCATTGGCCTCAAATCTATTTTTATCGTCATATTGTAATGACATTTTATTTATCATAAAAGAAAAAAATATCGAGACGGGGTAATAAATGATATTTTAAAAAATTTATGTACATACATAAATATAAAAAGTTTTTTTTTTTTTGATGAATTAAAGCTGTCTGAAGAACAATGGAGCTTTCTTAGGAGCTCTGCTGAAAATCATCGCTTCAATTGTTACACAACGGCAATGGGCAGCTAAAAACGAAATTATAGGTTTTCGGAAAAGCCACAAAAAACACAGCATGTTCGATAGGGATTGCCGTGCCCCAGTTGAGAGAAAACAGGCTGTCTATGTATATCACGATCGACCACTACGTATGCGGCGTGTTATAGATACCAAGAATTGGAGAAAGATACCGAGCAGCGTGAGTATGAAGTGATAAAGAAGTTAGCCTTCAAGGTCAATGCTCAAAAATTCTACAAATATATTAGGTGGCTTACAATAGATTTTAAGATTGGAGCAGACTCTTATAGGCACCCAGATAGCTAATCTAGCGACTGTTCATATACATACATACATATATTTGTTTCACAATTTTCTCTATTGATTCTCGAAGTCATAAACTCTCAAGCCAGCAGCAAATTATAAAGCCAGCACAAAAATTATAAATATATACTATGTATTTGTGCTGTATATGTATTTTATGAAAACATGCGATCATAATTATTTTTCTACAGAATTGAAGAATTTTGAAAGTTTCATATCTCATGGCCTGAGGTACATGAATGACGCATATATTAAGGCGCACAAACTTAATCAAAGTATCAAATGCCAACATAGCAACCGGCGAAGGCAAATCTACGAAATGTTTAAATCTAACATGTGTGTACATTTGTATGTATATACATTTATTAGATATATTGCTACATATATGTATGCATCCGATTACGCTTATGAACAAACAAACTTTGAACTTACCGGTTAACTTTAACCTTTACTTTTTCTCTTCATTTTCTTACTTACATATGTGAATATCATACGTGCTATATGTGTATATGTATGTACCTATGTTTGTATTTATGTAAATTCATATTTTTTTCAATAGATTTGAAATTTTTAATGAAATCATATAGTCTCCCTTAAGAAAATGTAGCTTCTTTCTCAACTGTTATGCACTTATGCGGCTTACATGCATCTTGTCTGGAAACTTTCTGAGCGTAACAGAAGAATTGCACACTCAGTTCGAAAATTTCTCCTTCTAAATATTATGTGTTAAGTGTTTAAGTAATTACTCTTACTTTTTCTACTTAAAAATGCTCCAAAATATTTCCAGTTAACATTCTCCTGGTGGTCGGGTTAGCCGTGTGGTTAATATTGCCTACTGCCATTCGGAAGGCCAGGGTTCGAATCTTGGTGTGACCAACATCCAAAATTATAAATAATTAATTTTTGTAACTACGGTCGCTCCAGGGCAGGGAATGACAAGCAATTCGAGTGTATTCCTGAAATATTAGGTGAAGTAAAAAGTTCGTTCGGTTTTTATCAAAGAGATAGCGTTATTGTCCCTAGTACTACTGTTACGTATCGCATCATGTCATACTATACAACCTGTTTATTTGCGCTAAAAGTTTGTCTTTGACAGTTTTTCGATTAATTGACTTAGTACGCTGTGAGCGCTCGTCAAAGATGGACACCAGCAAAGAGAAAATTCGCTAAATTTTCCAAATTTTCTTCGATCAAGGCGAAAAAGCAGCCAAAGCGGCTGAAAAACTAAATTTAGTTTATGGGACCGATACTGTAAACGAACGTGTAGCACAAAAGTGGTTTGCTAGGTTCCGTTCCGGTAATTTCGATGTCAAAGATGCACCACGCGTCGGGAGGCCTGTCGTCGAAAATTGCGATAAAATCATGGAAATAATGGAAATGGACCGTCACGTGAGCACTTATTGCTGAGGAACTAAAGATAAGCCAGAAAACCGTTTGGAACCATTTGCATAAAAATAAAAAAACCGAACGAACTTTTTACTTTACCTAATAAAACTCAAAGCTCCTCATAAAAATTCATCGGCCCTTCGGAGGTTTAGAGTTAACTTTAAGCCTCTCCATTTGTTGGAAAAGTATCAAGGCGCAAAACTACAAATTAGAGGCGGAGCTCGACCATTCACCTCATCTGACTCTAACTCTAAATTGTCCCTTTTCGTATGAAGGACCACAATCCATGAGTGAGCAGGCACCCCCTTACGAGTTACGACTTTAAGAAACTACCCGTGGTTAGTCATTGTAAAAAGCGCCTAAAAACCAGTAACCTTCACCATAGCCACTTCCGAAAAATTAGCTAAAACTCATATGGACTTCCTCGGGATAATGGGCATTCATGGAGAGACAAAGTGAGATGCTGGGACTTTGCCTGCTTAGGCCAAAATTTCTTTGTGTGAGTCAATCTGAGCAACTGTGATGTGATAAAACCCAATAGATTAATTTCTTCTACCAAACATGGTGCCCGAGCAGTGCGTTAAGCTCTATTTTTTATTTTTATCTCTTCACGGTTGCTAAGCTTGCTGCAAGATTAAAGATTATCAAAATATATTTTCTAATGATGGAAATACTGAAATTTACGGTCCAAGGCATATATATATAGTCATGTTTTTGTAGAGGGACACTCTTTTATTGGGACCAGACTTGGTCTCTTTTCCCTAATGAAGACATGAGGAAATCTCCGTCAAACAAACGCAGATTGCCAGAGCTGGAAAACCGCACGGAAAAGCTGCCCGACGCGGCTGACTCTGAGGGAAATGCGACCTATGTCCATTGCATTCTTGAATATGGTCAGATTTAGGAAGGCTGTCCCTGATCCTTACGTTAAGTTATGAGCGAGCTTCGACATTTAATTTGTGTCGGACAGCTATTGAAAGCAATGGACCTCGTGATTTTTAACGAAAATGGAAATTTAGTGTGCTGATTAAGCATTATTCTTTGCATAAAAAATCATCAGTGAAACCAGGGAAAGACTTACAATATTATGAGGACTCTGTGCCATCGATTTCAATGGTTAAACAGTTTTTCACCGAGGTCCAATGTGGTCGTACCAGTACAAGTAACCCCGAATCGTCGATGGAATCCGTAGAATAATATTGGATGATCAAAGAATAAAAGTGGATGAGGTGGCTGAAGCTGTAGGTATCTCAACTGAGCGGCCTCATTACATTTTATATAAATATTTGTACATATTTATAAAAGCTATCCGTGCCGCGATAACTCACACATAACCATAAGTGTAACCGTTTAACCACTTCAAAAGAGTATTTTGGGTTGTACAACCGTAGTCCAAACAAATTTTGGCGACGTTTCCTTAACGTAGACGAAACATGGATCCAGTAGAAAACACCAGAGACGAAAGAACAAATCAAGAAAGAAATCAGAAACGAACGTATTTGGCAAAAGACAATTGTCATCAGGACAATACACGTGTGCACACGTGTGTAGTCATCATGGCAAAAATTCATAAATTGGGCTACGAACAGCTACCCCATACAGCATAATCTTGTCCCCTTGCGATTATTGCTTGACTTCGAACCTGAAGAAATGGCTGGCCGGTAAGAGATTCACGTAAAAAAAAAGTCATGCAACAAATGATCATTCTTCTTCTTCTTTATTGGCGTTGGCATCGCTTACGCGATTATAGCCGAATCAATTATAGTGCGCCATTCCCCCCTTGTTTTCGCTTAGCGCCAGTTGAAAATACCAAATGAGGCCAGGTCACTCGTCACCTGATCCTTCCAACGGAGTGGAGGTCCTCCTCTTCCTCTGCTTCCACCAACAAATACTGCATCGAATACTTTCAAAGCTGGAGTGTTTTCATCCATTCGGACAACATGACTTAGCCAAATTCAAATTCAAATTCAAATTCAAATTATAATTGTAATAAAATTTAAACTAAACTTAAAAGTTAAAATTAAATAAAAATTATAAATCAGTGTAAAATGACATTTAAAAAAATTAAATTAAAATTATAGTTAAAATTAAAACAAAAACAAGATAACAATTAAAATTAATGGAAACATTAACTTCAATACCGCGAATCAATTATTATTTATTACTTTTTCTTGTGAATCGCTCAGATAATCGGTCTTATTGGGAATTTCATGACAAAAAATCGTGTAGAAATTCTGATAGAAAACAAAGAATAAAATATCGAATTTTTTTTTTTGTTTTAAGTTCAAAATGTTCACCCATATTTATATGCATGAAATTCCCAATAACAACGAATGTTATCAAAATTTTATTAATAATGTCTTGCGATTGTGTCTTCATAGCTTCCTGAATATTTTCGCTATTTAAAGACGCTCAGTCTCAGTATGGCCATCGGTTGAGCTTTAAACGTTGCTTCACTCGTTCGTGTCTTATCTTGAAAAATTTTTGAATTTTAATTTTGTATTTCAATTATCACCACTACTGCAGTGAAAGTCAACTAAAATGTCGCGTAAATTTTTTTGTTGTCTACTAATCATCGCACTAACCGCCACTATGTTCTCCTTTGGATCCTCTGTTGGCATGTTTGCGCCAGTTAGAACGGGTAACCTTCATAAACACGTTGAGAATTCCGGCAGACGTCATAACAGTAAGCCTGACATCTTTGAAAACAACGATCAAGAAGACCACCTTGAAAAACGGAGGTTGTAATTCAAAATTCTTTGCCATGTAAATACATATGTACATACATGTAATTCTACTTATGTATGTAAATATAAACTCAGTGAATCTTCTAAGATTAAATAAAGAATACGAAAAAATTGTTTTGGAACTCAGAAGACAAATAGATTTTTTTCTTTTGAATATGTTAGTGTGATCGTCGAGAGGCATGAACTTTTCCATTTGAATTGGAGTGGCCATCGTTAAAGCAGTTACAGTCGAGTCAGCCGTGAAGCAGCAGCATTTTCTTCTTATTGCATTTGGCAGCATTTGGAGGCTTTAAGGAAAACCAATGGAATGTACGTCTTCAACCTTCATTGCTTCCTCGACGCGTCTACTGCATTAAACAGCTTTCTCTCCACTGTGGCACAGTTGCTGTTGGGTTATTTTCGAAATGCAATAGTTCCGGTTACAGCTGTACGTAGGGAGTTTGAAATTCCGTCCCACAGTTCCCCTATACCGAGCTGCCGATAAGTGCTCTCAGTGAGGAGGAGTGCAAGTTGAGTAGAAAACCGCTCGGCGCTCATTAAAGGCTTCTTTGGCCAAATCCTCCTTGTCTTCCCTCAGGGCGTGGGCGCAAATTAACGATATGTTAAAAAAAATTTGGTTTGATACGGATTGTGATAAGACGATCATGCACTGGGGTGAATGCTAGTACTCGGCGATGGAGTCTCACTCCCAAACCCAGCGTACAACCTCGCTAGACGAACACACATTTATGTAGAGAGCGGCTTGTTCGCAGCCGCATCTCTGTTGGACAGAAGCTGCAATGAATTCAGCTGACCCTTGAACCGAATAAGTCGGAGTGGTTACACCGAAGCTTCCTCTCTTTTAGCTGTTTTAGCCGTGACCCAACGTTTGCTCACGTTCCAAAGATGCGCGACGTCGACGCAAAAGTAGGAATTGAGTATAGCCCCGCGACTGTAGTAGCTAAGCCAGAATCCTTACTACACCCCATATCACCCTTACATTTTTATATTTTTCCATTAGTTTTATTTTTTCTTAGACAAAGTGTGCACACGTGATTGTTCCCGAAGCTCAGCAAAGCTGGAAGTAAAATATGCTTATAATATTCCGAGTTTCACGTTATCTGCTGTCTACATTCAGAGACCCTACCGGGTCCAGTGCCTCTCGTTCTGTTTGCCACATCTCTTCACCTTTGTCCATTTTGTGTATGTATTTCTGAAAGTAACCGCGTCCAGACGACATCTGGGTGATATTATAGTTCACGTCGCCGAGTTTCTGCCCCAAATTTCTCTTTCCCGGCGGTTCTGCCATCGGTTGAATGTATCTAGTTTTATTTCGTCTCTTATTGTGTTTTATATATTTCATAGTTCTTTAAGTCCCAGATTTTCTTTCTTTCGAGTGCCAGCAGTTCTGTAAGGAACTCTCCTGCTTATCATTAGGACTGCTTCACCTGACACTGTACGGTATGCTGACGCTACCCTTAGTGCAGCTGTACGATATAATCTGGCTATAATTTTGTGGCCATTATCTTCCTTTAATGTATCCGCACATATGTAGTTCAGCTCCATGAAGTAGGATACTAATTGTCGCTGACATCAGTAGTTTCCTTTTCTTTTGTGTGGGTCCTCCGATGTTGGACATCTGCCTGCTCAGTTGGCTAGCGTCGATTTTCTTGGTCTAAATCCATACTGCCTCTCCGACAACCCTCAGGCACTAGTTATAGGTATTCTAGCCTGGACTTAAGTATCTTTTCGAACAGTTTCCCAGCGATGTCGAGCATGCAGAGAGGCCGATGTGCTGAAGCACTGTGGTGGTTTCCAGGTGATTTGTTGGTCTCCAGCTTGCTTGCTGATTACACTTCTTCAGTTATAAAAGGCGAAATCTCTGCGGGGTCTCCTTCGATATTTATTTCTTCGACAATTTTTTCGTGAGTCGGGAATGGAGCGTACACAGCTTGGTCCATTTTGAGGGCGTTCAGCTGTGGCACGGGTGCTCTGACACCTAAATTGAGCAGCTCTTCCCGTTTTTTCTTTCTTTCTACTGCCATAAGAGGTCAGTTTGAGTTCTCTTTTCTCAGCGTTGTGTGTGTTTCTCTTTTTGCCTCTCTTCTTCTCCTGCTTTTAGTACATATGCGTCTGAGTTGGAGGCAAGTTCTTCGTAATTGTGCTATGTGATCAGTCCATCAGTCCGCAGCACGTTTAGATTTCATATTTGCTGATCTTGGCATCGCTTTGTTACATGCTTGGGTGATCGCGTGCACTGTGATCACCTTGCGGCCGAGCCGCTGCTGTCATCGAACCATAATTCCGTTATCTTTCATTTTCATAGTGATTATCAGTGGGTTTGCTTTTATGCATATTTGCTCGGCACAGTTCGTAGGTCCCGGTATGTGATTCGTCTGTTCGATCTTTTCGTCAGAGCAGAATCGGCAGAATGCGTGTTTGGTACAATCTTTCAGCTTATGTCTTTCTTGGCCACACTTTATGCAGAGTCCTTGAGCTTCCCTGTTCGTTCCCTTGCAGTCCCATGATAAGCGCCCTGGGCCGAAGAAGCGAATGCATCTTTTTATCATTTCCTTCAGTCTCAGTCTGCAGTTTATTCAACCAATTTTAATGCGTGAAAATTTTAACAGCTGTTCTGCCCTTTGACTTGGCACAGTTAATAGGCTCTCACTTGCTCTCTAGTATTGAGTACCTAAATATTGATTTGGATATCAGTGACGGGCTCTACAAGTAACCTGTTTACTGCATCTTTTACTTCTTCCTTTGTTGTTAGAGAGTCGAGATCTCTAATTTCTATTGACCCCTTCGGCTTTGCATCTGTTATCGTGCCGATTTCCAGAAGGGTATTCTTAAGAGTCTCGCAGAAGCTTAAATTAACTGCCTGTCCTTCTCCATGTCCAGTAAAAGCGCTCCAACCTTTGTTCTTCGGATGACACCCTTGCTTACTAAAGTGGCAGAATACCACTCTCACCAGCCCAATAGCAAACTTATTCGTAGAGTTATTTCCAGTATACCGTAATCAGGATCTTACAGGCCTGTAGACTGATGGGCACTAGCCAGGGGATTGTTCTCCTGCATTCATTTGTATAAATGCATACAATTGAGAATTTGTTAATAAGTCCTTGCGTCCCCCATGTCGCTCTATTGTCTCCCTCACGTGGGTAGGTATACCCTCGAGGCAGCCCCTTGGGGGATGTGGATACTTATTTCAAGGTGGCATCTATTTATTTACCTCGTCATCGGAGATTCATAGGGTCTTTAAAGTCGAACCCTCTTCTCCTGTCCCTCTTAATTAGGGGTTATATATTGAGTATTCGCAGCTATCCCAAAAACTTAAGGCGGCCACAGCCCACCATACTGTCGTCCTAGGCGGTCTGAATTCAGCCAATTAAATGGAATTAAATTAAATTAAATACAAATTATAAAAAATAAAATAAAAAATAATTAAAAAAAGTAAAATACAAATTCAAATTCAAATTAAAATTATAATTATAATAAAATTTAAACTAAACTTAAGAGTTAAGAATTAAAAAAAATTATAAATTAGTGTAAAATGACATTTAAAAAAATAAAACTAAAATTATAGTTAAAATAAAAACAAAAACAAGAGTACAATTAAAATTAATGGAAACATTAACTTCAATACCGGGAATCAATTATTATTTATTACTTTTTCTTCTGAATCGCTCAGGTAATCGGTCTTATTGGGAATTTCAAAACAAAAAATCGTGTAGAAATTCTGATAGAGAACAAAGAATAAAATATCGAAATTTTTTTTTTGTTTTAAGTTCAAAATGTTCACCCATATTTGTATGCATGAAATTCCCAATAACAACGAATGTTATCAAAATTTTCTTAATAATGTCTTGCGATTGTGTCTTCATAGCTTACTGATTAATTTCGCTATTTAAATACGCTCAGTCTCAGTATGGCCATCAGTTGAGCTTTAAACGTTTCTTCCCTCGTTCGTGTCTTATCTTGAAAAATTTTTGAATTTTAATTTTGTATTTCAATTATCACCACTACTGCAGTGAAAGTCAACTAAAATGTCGCGTAAATTTTTTTGTTGTCTACTAATCATCGCACTAACCGCCACTATGTTCTCCTCTGGATCCTCGTTTAAACTGATTACGGGAATAAGAGTATTGCCCAACAGTTTTAGACACGCGGATTCCGCAAAACGTCATAATAATGAAGTTAAGCCTGTCATCTATAACAACAACGATCAAGAATACCGCCATGTAAAAATGTAATTCAATATTCGTTGCCATGTAAATACATATGTACATACATGTAATTCTACTTATATATGTAACTCATAAACTCAGTGAATCTTCTAAGATTAAATAAAGAATACGAAAAAATTGTTTTGGAACTCAGAAGACAAATAGATTTTTTTCTTTTGAATATGTTAATGTGATCGTCGAGAGGCATGGACTTTTCCATTTGAATTGGAGTGGCCATCGTTAAAGCAGTTACAGTCGAGTCAACCGTGAAGCAGCAGTATTTTCTTCTTATTGCATTTGGCAGCATTTGGAGGCTTTAAGGGAAACCAATGGAATGGACGTCTTCAACCTTCATTGCTTCCTCGACATTTCTACTGGATTAAACACCTTTATAGTTGAGGTTTGTTCATCCAACCAGACGAAGGAAGCTTCTAATGCTCAAAGTCAATTTATGCAGTCCTTCAAATATAGAGTAAAAGAGCCAACTTTCTTTCGTTCTAACGCAACCCATCTTGTTGGACAATCAGAGAGCCGATGTCATAACTCTGCGCCATTCGCTGTTTGGCGCCCAATGGATATACCACGTACAACCAAGTGCTCCTCCACCTGGTCTTTCCAACGGAGTGGAGGTCTTCCTCTTCCTCTGCTTCCACCGTCGGGTACTGTATCGAAAAGTTTCAAAGCTGGAGCACACCTAGCCATCCGGAGCACATAAACAAGCCAGCATGACCGTTTTCTCTCATAGAGGACCATAAATCTTACGCTAAACCTTATCTCGATGTTTTCGTCCATATCTCGGCACTATATATATGGGGATGGGAACAGTAAGTGACTTATAGATTGTGGCTTGCCTTCGCCAGTCAGTGCTTCGGATTTCCAGGCTGACATTTTTGCTGGTGTTAATACTGGTTCCTAGATTATCTACGACCACAAAGTTAAGACTGTTAACAGTGACGTGGGAGTCGAGATGACTGTTTGTTTGATGACAGGAGATATTTCGTCTTGTCCTCATTCACTACCAGACCCATTCGTTTCGCTTCTTTATCAAGGTTCATTAGATAATTAAAATTACTGAATAATTAAGTCCGATGGTCAAGTTTTTGTGGCAACACAATGGGTCTTAGTCAGACCTTAGTAAAATCGTTATGCTAGATCGGTAACGAACACAAGCACCTAACCTAATCTACCAAATCACCGAGGCATTTAAAGAACTTAAAATATTATAAGGCAAAGCCTAAAGTTATGCAATGATTCCCTTCCAAAGAGTATTATTTATTATATCCCACTGTTTCTTAAGCATTTTGGCAAAATATTTTTATATTAAAGCAAAAGTCCAATATTCCCCCACTTCCCTCCATCCACCACTACCACACACACTGGCAGCTGGTCAGAGCTTGTAAAATAATATCGAAACAAAACATTAGTAATTCACTTTTCGTTGGCAAAACGAAACGAGATTTCATAAAACTCATATTTCAAAAAGCAGAAAACAATAATTTATATTAAAATTGACACAAACAAGCGCACAAATGGTGGGCAAGGGGAGTGAGGATGCACATTTGTAATGCAAAGCCAAAAAAAAAAAAGAAAAAAAACAATAATGGAGAACAAATGCCAGAAGTGTGAGCAAATAAAGCGCCGAAAACATACAAAAAGTTGAAAGATGAAAAAGTAAAACAAACAAATTGAAAAAGTAAGCAGATAAAACACCAAAGAAGAACAAAAAAAGACAACTTATACGAGTAAAACAAACTGGTTCGGCGGAGTGTTCGTGTCTGGAAGGAGCAAATTCAATATTAATGTTTCTTGTGGCATATTTTTAGGCGCACGCCAACTGCAACTTTTATCATTTGCCATTTACAAGCAGCAGAATACAGCAACAACAAAATATAAATAAAACTAGAAGCAAAAATTCCAAAAAAAAATTTCCAAAACTTCGCTCAGCGGTCGAAGACGACCATTTATCTTGCAACGAAATTCCATTTGTAGCGCCGGTGAGTGCGCGGATGGTGGTGTGGGTGCGATAGCAATAGCAATAACGTTGGCCAATATAGCAACAAATGAAATGTGAAAAGTAACTGTATAAGCGAGAAATCGACTGTATGTATTTGCAATAAATCACAGCAGGCGTGGAAATATCCTGTGGCGTGGCATTGAAGGGTGTTGCAAGTTGCTCTTGCTACGCGCAGACATACACACATGTATAAATACATATACATACATATGTTTATATGTGTGTTCTCTAAGCATAAGTGAAGTTATATAAAATGTTAAGTTACTTATCTATAAAGATATTATTGTTGCTGCTGCTGTTTGTTGCATGCAACATGTCAAATCTAATTTTATAAATTTTCATTTTGGTATATGTAGGAATGTATGTGAAAGTTTCTAAAATTTCAAAATCGCATTTATTAATTTTCCAAACAAGTTTGTTTGTTTGTATGTAAGTAGATGCGTGTGTGTGTGTGTGTGTGTGTGTGTGCGAGTCGCGCTTGTTTAATGGTAACAAAAGCTACGAAGACCAAAAATAACTGATAACCTACAAAATTTTCGCCGCCAACAACAAATGTCAGCTGTCAGCAGAAATAGTACCGTTATCTTGTGACGTATGTATACATCTGTGAAGAGAAATATTTATATGGAGTTATCCATTTGGCGGTTTCGAAAATAAACGTAAATAAAATGAATTTGAAAAATTGTTTTTTTCCTGCATTTTTTTTTATTATTGGGTATATGCACTAATTCGTGCGGTCTTTTTTCGAAAATTAAGACTTTATTGTGAAAAAATTGTTATACATTTAATGTTCAAAGTATTGCCCATCGGAAGCTACGATATTTGCCCATCTTTCTAGCAGTTTGTTGATCACATCCCAAAAGAAAAGAGGTCAAGAAAGAATCGAGCCAATTTCTGATACCCTCTTCTGAAGTGAAGCGTACTCCGGTGAGGGCATTCTGCATTGATCTGAACTGGCCTTTTGATGGCCTTTTTCAAAAACGAATCAATTGTTTTCGGTAAAGGTCCCCAATGATCGTCTGACCCGATTTCAATAGCTCATAATAGAGCACACCCTTGTGGTCTCACCAAATACATAGAATAACCTTGGCACCATGGATATTCGGCTTTGCAGTGGATGTCGATGGTTGGCCGGGCTTCACATACGATCTCTTGCGCTTTGGGTTATCATAATGAATTCATTTTTCATCGCCAGTGACAATCCGATGCAAAAATGGCATTTTTTGGTTGCGTTGAAGCAACATTTTCGACATGCGGAACCGACGTTCGACGTGTCTTGGCTTTAATTCATCAGGCACCCAATTTCCAAGCTTCTGGATGAGCCTTAATGATTTTAATCGTTTGCTTGATCAACTCCTAATGCTTCTGCAAGTTCTTCTTGCGTCTGACATGCATCTGCGTCGAGCAATGTTTCCAATTCTTCGTATTGAAATTTTTTCGGCTGTCCGGGTCGTTCTCCGTCGTCTAAGTCGAAATTGTCACTTTTAAACCGTGCAAACCACTTTTGGCACGTTCGTTCGGCTAAAGCATGGTCACCATAAACGTCCAGTGAAATACGACGGCTTTCGGTATCACTTTTCTTCATGTTAAAGTAATGAAGAAGAACGCCCCCCAAAAACACTTTATCTGGTACAAATTTCGACATAATTCGCGTAAGATTTATGGTCCTCTACGGATTGGTAACGGCGAATATCACATCCCGCTTTGAAAGTTTCTGAGGCAATACCCGCTGGTGGAAAGGAGAGCAAGAAGAAGACCTCTACTACGTCGGAAAGACCAGGTAGAGAAGGACCTGGCTCTAACCGCGTAACCGGTGTCTACGCCAACAAAGAAGAAGAACTTTGGCAATCACCATCTGAGTCACTACATCATCCGAATGATCGCCTCGCGAATTTTAGCGAACGTCGAACCGTTTGAGGTAATTTTCGACCACTTTTTGGCACATATTGGGCGGGGTCTCAGCCATAATTTGACTCACTAAAAAGTCCAACGGTGGTAAATCGCACGATCTCGTTGGCCATTTGACATCACCAAGACGACAGGTTATGCGGCCGGGTAATTTCTCTTTCGCAATAAAGCCAAATTCGCCCACATTGTGCGGCCTGTGGCCAAAACAAGTGGGTTATCATACGACAATATTGCTCTGAATTGACAATGAAAGTCTCGTCGTTGTCGCTTTCAAAGAAGTAAGGCTCAATCTTACCACCGGACCAAAGAACGCATCTCTCCCCCATTATTTAAGGATTCTCGGAGCCCCAAATAGGACAATTTTGGTTATTCACATATCGCCCGAGTGAGAATTGTGCCACGTTGTTGAAGAAAATTTTGTTCGAAAAATCGCCATCCACTGCTTGTTGTCTAAGCACCCAATAGACGTGTTGTGAATGGTCGGCTGGTTTCAGTTGTTGTGTGAGCTGAACTTTAAATGTAGGTCTAAATCCATGTGAAAAATACGCCAAAATATCCCATAAGAAAGTTCCAACCCTTAAGAATGTCAAGATATAGGGTCTTCGGCTACACTTTCACCACTTAGAATAGCGATATTTGATATTCAATGAGCAAAACGATTATGCACAGGCCTGACAAAGTCTATAATCGATCCAGTCTCTGCAAAATTCTTGAAAATTTTACCAATAGCTTGAGTAGTTGGACCGAAATGCGCATAATAATGCCCGCTTAAAGCACGGATCATCAATTTTGTAGTAGATTTTAACTAATTTAACGCGTTTCGCAATTGTTGAGCAACACATTTTCATAAATACCTGACTTTGAACTGAAGCCAAACATGTTTTGTTTGACAGTTAGCATTGATAGATGTCAAAATAGAGCTCTGTTGTTTTGAAATCACGCAATGGATAATCCTATATAAGCAAATTCACCTTCAAACCATCCCTTTTTTAGCATCAGCGCACTCACAGCTTCTTCTTCTTCTTCTTGTTCGTCGTCCTGCTCTTCATCACCCTTCAAATCGTTGTCATATTTACCATTGTAAAACGGTATTATTTATTTAACATGCAACAGATAAGCATCACACTAAATCGAAGCCGAAATCTCCTCGCATGTCATCGCTCATTTTCTGCCTTTCCTCGGTTTTCATTGTCAATGGATTTTTTTGATTTTTGATTTTTTATCTTTCTCTCTCTCTCTCTGCATAAATTCAATCAAAAAATGTTTATTTATTTTGTAAATCATAATGACATGTTGGTATTGTTGTTGTTGTTGTTACACATATTTTTTGACATTTGATTGCATTTTCTGTGGCCGCATTTGTTATTCATTCATCGTGACAACAACAATCGTTTGAAGCGTCATTACAAGTATTGTACGTATATATGTAAATGTCAATGTTCCACTGCAATTACATGCGAGATAAGCGTAAGTCGATTTTTAGGCATTTTTAATAAAATGTAAATTTAATTCGTGGTTGGAGGGGAACTTTTTTATTGCTTAAAAGAATATTAATTTTTAATTTACATAATTGTTTTTGGTACTTTAGTAAGAAGCTCTGCACACGCATTGAAGACCTTCTTCTTCCTAAACAGATACCACAACAGCACGCCAGTTGATTGTACATTTTGCTGTTTGGCATCTCAATTGGGGACACCAAGCGAGTCGAGAGCCCGCAGGACTTGATTTCTCCTATAGAATGTAAGTGTTGTTGTTATTACTGTAGGGGGTTTGCGAAACTTTGGTAAGGAACAAGTAAGGTTAGTCGATGTTATGAAGCTTACCTAACGGCTGGTCCATAAAACGTGCTGTTTCGACGGGTTTTCGGCCAGGCGAGGAGGTATGTTAGAGGAGTGAGCTTTAGGGGATATCAGAATGATGCAGAAGCTCACCTAATGCGAGGCTTACGTTGGGCACGTTGAAGCCCAGTCTGTATGTATATATATATAATTGGCGCTTTTTGACCGCTGAAACGATTTTCAGCCGAACTCCTCCTCCAATTTGTGGTTTTGTGTCTCGATGTTTTTCCAACAAATGGAGGGACCTACAGTTTATACTAAGCCGCCTCCGAACAGCTGATGGTTTTCTCACAAGGAGCCTTTTTTCCTGTCCGAAATACACTCGAAGGTGGGGAAATTCCTTGCCGAGGGACGACCGCAATTAGAAAATTGAACTTAATCTTTTATTTAAATTAATTTTCCATATTTATTTATTTATTTGTATGAAAAATAATTATGAATAATTACATTACATTAAAGGCAACTAGCAGCTGGGGCTATCGGCCATAACTTTTGGATGTTGGTGGCACCGGGATTTGAACCCGAGCCCTCTGAATGTCAGTACGCAATGCTAATCACTCGGCTACCGCGGTCTGTATGTATAATCAATAACAATTCCTAGACCTAGAACAGGAATTCTCTGGTCTCAAGTGGTAGCTCGGGCCCAGCGTCTACAAAACGTGGTGACTGGATTCCTGTAACATTAACCACTGGAGGAGACTTGAGTGATGTGTTGATTGACTCTTTGTGAATGTCGTTTCAGACCTGTCTAGAAAATATCGAGCCCAGAGATTCTGCTAGGTTTTGCTGTATTGAGTTTGTGTACAGCAAGTAGCTGGTACAATCAATTAACTACAAAGCATACCAATCGCTATGAAAGGAGTCTAAGGGCGGCCACAGCTGGCTTCCCATTACGGAGTCCAAAGCGGTATTCTGAAAGGCTGTAATTTCTTCACCTAGCTCTCTTTGTATAGGGTCAAATTAATACTTCATGATTAGCCAGCTGCTTGACTAATATGTTGCCAACATCTACTACCGGCTCTATATATTGTGAAGTATTCATCTCGGTCTTCGTTTGCTGGCACAGGAAGAGACTTTTCCCCTGATAGTTGTCCTAAACTGTGCCCAGCAGGAGGAGTAAAGTAGAGGACACCCAGTTTTATTCGTCTGGTATACTTAATTAGATTATTAGGTTGTTCAAACATGGGGTCCCTTGATTGAGCGCACTTAGGCCTGTGGGGTGGTCTATAGAAGAGATTTCTCTCTCGTTTCTAGTTGCTGAAATCTTCACGTATGCTTTTGTCTGACCATATTTTGCTTAATAGCTGTTGTATGCACCAATTTCAATTTAAAAGCTAGAGGTATCACGAAAGACAAGACGTCTCAATCGGCTCTGTAGGCATTCGAAAAAGTACCCATCTAATGTTTCGTTCACTACCTCAATGATACTCTCTGTATTTTACAGTGATAGTAAATGTTATTCACTCCGTTGTCTACTGGAAACCTCATACATTTCGCTATATTGAAGTCATAGTAGTAGTCATGGAGTTTGAGACTACCTTAGGTTTTGGAGCGACCTTGAAAGAGGTCTGCTGCTGTGACTGCCTCCCTCACTTTGTTTCCGCTGAAGCGATTTTCGGCCGAGCTCCTCTTCCAATTTGTCGTTTTTTGTCTTTATGTTTTTCCAACAAATGGAGGGACCTACAGATTATACTAAGCCGCCTCCGGACGGCTGATGAATTTTTATGAGGACCTTTGATTTTCATGTCATGCCAATAAACTGGGTGGCGAAAAACCTTTGAAATTTGTTTCTATAATTTTGGATGTTTAGATCAGATTCGAATCCTAGCCTTTCGAGTGTTAGTACGCAACGCTAACAACTCGGCTATTGCAGCCGGCCGTTATAGATGTAAATATCTTCATTATTAGTGCTAGAAGTGTCTAGCGTTCATTATTCCTTGACTGGAAAGCAGTAGACGGTTTTCACGTGACAGAAGGTCTCTCTTTCCCGGTCACCTTGTACGTTTGGCCCGAGTACCCTGGGCTAGGTATGCTTCTATGCCCAGCTAGGGAACTTAACCCAATCCTCTAAGATCTTTCGGGGGCTAACCGTCAGTGCTGCTACAAACAAAGCTTAATTGGCAACCGGTTACTTTATGTATTTAATTCTTCACATCACTACCTCATCAAAGCCACACCAACCAACCTTCAATGGCCTGCCGATTCGGCCAATTGGTTGAATGTTCTTGTTGTTGTTTTTGTTTGTTATTCCCTCTGCAGAAATGTACTTCACTTCACAATGCAATCTTAAAAATGTAAAGTGAGTGTGTTTAACAAATTATATCGGAAATAAAGAAAATGTGTACGCAACCGTTATCAGCAAACACAAATAAAATGGAATGGAAATGGAGTACCAACGACACCAACAAAGCAAAGCAAATACAATAAACACCAAAAAAATTAAACAAAAATTTAGCTTTATTTGCTGCCGACAAGGCATTTGTTGCACAATGTTGCAAGCACTTAAAATTTAAAATGAAATCAATGCACTGGACAAGAAACAACACAAATCTCGAAACCAAATCGAATCGGAGTTGAACAGTTGAAGCGTTGAAATGGTTAAATGGCAGCAAATGCCACCGACCACCAGCAGCAGTGGGAGCAGCAGCAGGGTCTGTGGTAGTGGCAGTGGCAGTGGCAGCGCAGGTACAGGTAGTACATATCGCAGGCCGCAAATTCACATACAAACTCGCACATATATGTATCTACATATGAACATATGTCTGCATCTTCAGTGGCCACTACTGTCGTTGCCCACCGGGGTAACATACAGAAGACTCCTTTGCTGTTAGTGTTTGTTGCTGTCACGAGCTGCCAAATGAGATTAGGTGCGTATGGCAGCGGTCACATGTGCTCTTCTATATGTACATACATATGTATGGATGTACATATGTATGCATGTGTAGATATTTATTGTGGCATTGAGTGAATTATGGTCTGCATTAAAGCTCAATAAATGTTGCTGCGAATTGGACAGTGGTGCGTCGAGTCCAGTCAATTCCATGGCTGATGTACGAATATTGTGCGTCGCGTGTAAGGAGAGGGCGACACTTGGTAGTCAAGATAAAAGCACAGTGGTATTCAAAGACTTGAACGATGGGATGTAAAAAAAAAAGCTCGTGGATAGGCGAGGACCTAGTATCAGCAAGAGAGAAGGGGTATCTTCAGACATGCCGAACTCTTTAAACCTTTCACTACCACATAAAATGTATGGTAAGTCATTTTAGAATTAAATATGGAGAGGGCTATATGATATAGTCCGCCGATTTCTAGGATCTACATATATATATACATATGTACCTGTGTAAAATACAAAATCCTCCTCTTCAAGATGCTTTTTTGAAGGATGAAGGACCAAATACCTCTTATCTAGGCAACTCGGCCGTATAAATGTACAAATGTATAAATGGAAATCACCTCAACTAGCCATTCTCAACCGATCGGTAACTATTTTGAGGGTACTTATTTACTGTGGACTTTGGTCCGTACAAAAAAGGTATAAAAATATTAATTGGGGACTTGTCGAGTGTAGACGACCCCTGATTTAGACGACTAGTAGAGCCTAACACATCAGACAACTTGGAAAAGGTGGAAAACCTGTAGTAGAAGGCGAAGAAATGGTTACAATTGGGGTATACCATAAATTTATTCAGTCCGTTCTCAAAAGATGGCCCCACCTTCTTCGAAATGTATGGATATGTGTTAAATAAACACGAATTGCGAGTAGCTTTGATTTTTTATTGTAATTGGAAGAAATGCTTGTGGATGTTTTTTTCCTCCGACCGGTGGGGGTGAGTCATACAGAAAGTAGTTTCGACGCTTCAAAAGTGGTGATTTTGGCGTCGAAGACAAAGGGTGTCTTGGCTAACCTTTGATAAAAAATAAACTAATACGGTTGTTTGGCGAAAAAATTCGTCCAAAAACGACCGAAAGACATGACAAAGTGATTTTACAACATGACAACGCTCGACCAAACGTGGCTGTAACGATCAAACACTACCTGGGAACGCTGAAATGGGAGGTCTTACCCCGCCTGCCGAATTATCGAGACTTTGCTTCTTCGACGATTGCAAAACGATTTTGGGAAGTAACCGGTTTCCGCTAACCGGTCTTTTGAAGAAAGCGAATAATGGCTGAACGATTTAATCCAGGACAATGATGTGGCATTCGAAAGTTACCAGAGAGTTGCGAAAAAATAGTCGCTTTCGACGGACAATACTATGAATGTTGTAGTTTTTTTCTTTACACTTTTCAACAAAAACACTTTTTGGACATAAAAAAAGAAGCGAATTAATTTGTACTCTTATAGAATATCTGATGTCGTTAATTTTGGAAACTGAGCATGATCATTTTGGCGTGCTCAAAGTCGGACCACAATTGGAACCAAAATGCATCAGAAAAGGCGGTTTTTCAGCTTGCGTTGGAACTGAACTCCTTCATATTCATTTGTGAGTCCAAAGTTCGATCAGAAATAGAAAGTCTTTTATATGTGAAATTGGTCTATATCTGAGCTGACGTCAGCAATTTTTATTAAGAGCTTATTCCTCTTAAAACCCGCCATTCCTGCCAAGATTGGTTGAGTTCTGCTGATAAATGCCTTAAATATTCGATCTTGAGTCAATCGGAGAATGAAAAGTAAAAATTTCAATCCATGACGTAGTTGTTGTCCAATTGAGTCACTATTTAATTCCTGTTCCTACTGGGAATTGTTGTTATAAAATATTGCCAAATTCTGCATAGAAGTTTCTGGGTTATACTTTTGGACCCAAAAGTCGGTAGGTATATATATATATAACCACTGAAGCGATTTTCGGCCGAACTCCTCCTCCAATATGTGTTTTTGCATTTTACTGTTTTTTTTTCAACAAATGCAACAGTTTATAATAAGCCGCGTAGGTTCAAAAGAACATTGTGATAATTGTACTCTTAGTTAGACATACACGTACATAGTTTCGGTTCGTTGGTCTACCCACTCTATATTCCAAATCTCAGTTTCCTAGTTTCCAAATTTTTCGTAAACTCTAAGGTCGGAGAGGCGATCTTAGTTCATTTGGATTTGAAGAACAAAAATTTCACATAATTAGCGATTTTCGAATATATATTAAAGGAGCTTTACGTACTACAGCTACTGAGGCATTGAATAATTTCTTGGATCACCCTGGCTGTAAGATTACAAAGTGTTTCTGACTAAAGACTAAAGTAAACTACGGCCACACAACCACTTTGAAAGAGGTTTATCTATCACATAAGACTACTAACTTAGGATTCAAAAATGTATACCCCTAGGAACATTTTCATACGAACCGAACAACGCGATACGATACGCAGCGATAGCAGGGTTTATTCCAAAGAGTTCGGATTAAGTAAACTTATCCATCAGCCGAGTCACTAAAATCGCAAAAACTATGTGCCGGATTTTAGGCTGCTGGTAGGGCTCCTAACGAAGTCTGATGCCTTTGGGTTACGCATATCTTTAATATATGTAGGTGTAATTGAGGTTAACAAGTGCAGGAAATGTAGGGAATGTGTCGAGAGTGTCTAGCAGTCGGCAGACAAAAGCTCTGCTTACTTGGCGCAGAAAGGCTGCAGCATCTTCAATGGGCAATGGACGTAAGTACATCAATGTCATTACAAAAAAGACACAATAAAGAGCGTGGCAGTGCAGCTTAATCGCACGTGAGCGTAATATCGTCTAAGTGAAACCTGCTGGGCCAGCCAGTTCAACCTAACCTATCTTAACCTCACTGTAGATTACTCAACACATTTGTTTGGACATGTGAATACTCGTATATCCTGAAGGTGGTGGGATAAGCTTGCAAGAAAGAGACCAGTATACATAATCGAGAAGTTGCTCTGAAATAATAAATGTTCCCTCGGGACTATTGTGTTCAGCTGTTGTTCCTCCTACGGAACATCTACCACAAATAATGCATTCAGAAAGGCTGGGTGTACCTTAAAAAGACTTATGAAAGATGTGTAATGATGTGGAAGAGCCTAAATATGACAGCCTTTAGGAAGCACAATGAAAAAGAGGGAACGAAAATTCGTCGATTACT
The DNA here is from genome assembly GCA_037013455.1 of Ceratitis rosa. Lineage (NCBI taxonomy): Eukaryota > Metazoa > Arthropoda > Insecta > Diptera > Tephritidae > Ceratitis > Ceratitis rosa. The sequence goes on along the minus strand of JAWMAG010000002.1, from coordinate 1,412,191 downwards.
CAATTTTGACAAAGTCCAAAAATTGGCTTCATTAGAGGGAGTCGTAGTAGAAATCTTCAGTGATATTACAACAGGCTCTTCTCGAGGCCTTTGTGAGCTAATGCCCAGTAGTCGCCCCAGGGCACCAATCAAACCATTTTCTTAATCTTTCCGACCTCAAGCTCAACTCATGAATTCCCAATAAACTCGGTTTTCTGAAGGAAATCTTAACTTCATGGTGCTACAATTCTTATTGCTAAAGATATCAGAATACCAAAGATGTAAATTATTTTTGGAAATCCCTCAAATCCAAGGAGATGGATGTTGATCTTATTTATGAGAATGCAAGGCACCGCTTTTTATTATTTCTTCAGGCTGAATATTTTTATTCCAATGCCAGTTTCAGCAAAAAGCAGTCAAAAAGAAAATACTACTCAGAGTAACCCCAAACCAACTCAATCTAACCTAAACCCACAACAAGGTCTCCACGTTCCATCGTTCCCCAGACTATAGAGTACTTTCATAACTGCTCTAAAATAGTACTTTCCAAATCCAAATAGCAGCTCATCCCACAAATAAAATTGTACACATTTCATTAAAAATTTATGGTGAAACCATTTCGATTTAAAGATTTCTTTTTAGAAGCACACTTAACAGCTGCCAAGAGATATCCGACAACGTCAAGCTAAGCAAAGTTAAAACAAATAGAAGAAAGACGACAGCAGAACAGCAACAACAAAAACAAAAACAACAAGAGTAATTGGCAACAGCTCACAGTGGTTTGATGTCTGTGAATTCGGCGGCAGCGTGAAGCTTTCGCGCATGCGCACGCGCATCTTTGTGCCGCCGTGCGCTGGGCGGCGTTTCATTCGTCGGTTGTTGGTGTTTGTGAAATGCTTTCGGGAATTGATTTTTGGTGTAAACGATGTGCAATTTTAATGGATTGCCAATGAGATAAGCAGCGGTGGAGCACACACACACACACACCCGGACGTTAACGGAGTAGAAGATTCTTTAAGTACTTTTCAGTTGTTAAATTTGTTGCGCACGTTGTTGTTGTTGTTGTTGCTGCCAACTGCCAACTTCACAAATTCTTGTTGGTTTACGCTGTTCTTGCCGAGTCTCTAATCGAATTTCATTTGATTAACGCCAATTTGTTTTTGTGTAGGATGAATTGAGGAAGTAGCAGTTCTGTGGCAATAAATTTGGAGAGCACATTGTACCGTTATTTAAAATATTTTGTTACCATTGGAATAGGTAGGGAGATAATGGGAGCTATTCGGAGGCACTGGAAGACTCACTTAATAAGCTTTGAAAGGATTTCTTCCTCTCCGCTCCCAAGTTCTCAATCTTCTCCTTTTACACTGGCATAGACACCGCTTACGGGATTATAGTTGTGTTGATAACATTGTCGTCATTGGCGCCATTTGGAGAAACGAAGTACAGCCAAACCCTTCTCTATCTGGTCTTTGCAACGGATTGGAGGTCCTCCCCATGTTCTGCCTCCACCGGCGGATACTGGAATGAAGATTTTTTATTTTAGTTCTTTCTTTATGTAAGAAATTGGTATAATGGTAGTTTCAAGCAATCAGATGCCCTCTCTTCAACATAGTAGTGTCTTCCTTTCTAGAAAATTTGAACGATGTGCTCTTCGCGGCAAGCTTCTTCGATTGTAATGGATAGCTCAACATCGTTTTGAGGATACTAAAACGAGTTAGTATCATTGGAGATATCTTACAGAAGGCTCAGGAAACTAACTAACTCCAATAATTTCGACCAAAAGGGAGAACTAAATAGTTGCAGTGAGGAGGCATTCAAAAAGGCGATTGATGTCGTTCAAGGAGAGACTGGTAACATAGAGGACATGGGTTACTCGAGATCAAGTCTGAATAGGCAGAACATTCAGACCTTATATAAATAATTGGCGCTTTGTAACTGCTGAAGCGATTTTCGGCCGAGCTCCTCCTCCAATTTGTGGTTTTGCGTCTTGATGCATTTTCAACAAATAGAGGGACCTGCACAGTTTATACTTAGTTGCCTCCGTATGGCCGATGGATTGTTATGAGGAGCCTTGATTTCATGTCAGAGCTTGACATTCCCTGTCAATGACAGATGACTCGTGTTCTTCGTCTACTAAATATAGTGCTTGATAACGTCTTTCATGGGGAGCGGATGAGATCTTACATATATGTATGAGTATGCATGTGAACGGCTCTTAGGCTTATCCGTAAATCGTTGAGCCCAGTAGTTCAACTTTCCTTGTGTTCCTCGGAGACAGTACTGAAGATTTTCTGTCATCGTCTGGTGCGGAGCGTTGGAGGTTTTCTCTCTTATTTATGCCACTTTTCTCCAGCTTTCATTTAAGTGCAATGTTGCCACGAACTGTTTTTTGTTCCGAGTAGGGACTCCGTACTCCTTTAAGAATAGTGGTCGTATTCGGAATGAAGGAGTATGAAAAGCACGCCCAGTAACTTTGCTAATTATCGTCGACATTTTTCAACGCTATATTTCCCTTTTAGTTCCAGCTGGTACTTCTTCCTCCACCTGATAGTGTAGGCTTTTAAAACTGGTTGTATCGGATCCCCCATTCATTTCTGCGAGTTAATTTTTCATTGGTCGAGCGTCGTCAAGGACAATTTTTTTGTAACTTTTTGGATAAGTTCTGGCGTGATCAGCACGATGCTCTTGCCTGACCTCGGGTTGTCTTCAAGGGATTTTTTTCCTTGTTTAAACAAACTCTGCCACCTATATACTATGATTTTTCTCAGACAAGAATCGCCGTAGATCACTGACTACAGAGATCTTCATCATTAAGTTTGCAACTGATTTTTCTTAATTGGTTAAGAACTTTATGAACTACGATACCAAATCGATTTTTTCCATTTCCCAATGAAACCTCATATTCCTTCGCTACGATCCCAATGAGCCTAACTGCATCCCTACGACCCTCTTATTAACCCAACATTAAAAAACTTTCTCTCCAAAGTTCAACCTTCAACCCTTAATCTACCTCGGTTAGATAAAATACCTGCAATGGTTAAAGTTATTTAAATGCTTGACTTGAATTCACTAAACACAAAATGTTGACCACGTTTTACCAAGTACATGTTCTTAGTGTGTAAAAGCGACAGACACTGTACAACTGGCACCACATTCCTCCCTCAACACGGCATTATACACTTTGGGAAACCAGCAAGGAATCTCCCGAACAGCCCGACATGTCTTCCTATCCTATCTGTCGTACCACTTTCAGCAAAACTCCAGCTACAGAACTACCCAAAGTTCCTTTAAGCAAAGAGTAACGACTGTTCTAAAAAAAAAAGCTGATCATTTCGCATAGTAGTCAAACAACCTTTGCATCGTTCGGCATACTTATATCCACCACAATTACATCCACCACTCAAGCACAGTTTGGAACCATTTGAAATGGGCTGGATACACAAAAAGTATCGGTGTTTCGTGTCGGGGTTGATTAGGGGCCAGAATTCCTCTTGAATTCCGGCAACGGGGATCGGGGAAGGTGCCGGTCCTTCGGAAAACTGAGATATTGCTGCTGTGGCTGCTGGATCAAAAGAAGGGCCTAAGGCCGGCAACATTGGCCTTTTAAAGATTTCCACATAAGGTGGAAATCCTAAGCGGGACTAACTGGATTAACTGAATTTTTCCCATAGAGTCACTTAGATGAGACCAAAAGACAGCAGCGACATCTTTAGGTAGAAGTTATGGCTGCTGCACAGGGTTGCACGCGTAAACAATCGGTGTATGGTTGCCACATGAGTTAACGAGAAAAAACCTCATGGATGGATGAGTCGTAACAAAAAACTTACACATTTTTAAAGCGGTTTGTGGTTGGTGATGAAAAGTATAATACTTACAGCAATACCAAGCGAAAATGGTCTTGATCGAAGGACAGTGAGCCGGCACAAACGGTCTCCTAGCCAGCATTGAGGGCTAGGAAAGTGTGTTTGGTGAGAATGGCAAGGAAAAATCCACTATGAGCTGTTCCCCACAGCCAACTATTCGGAGCTGTACTGTCAGCAATTGTACCGTCTGAAGAAAGTAAACGCCCAGAAGCACTCAGCTTTAGTCAACAGGAGGGGAATTATGTTTCGGACCCATTATTTGCAAAATAGAAGAAGGGAAAAACGTTTATTTTTTTCTTAATATTTCAATCACCAAATATTAACTTGCTTTTAATATAAAAATTGTTTAAATGAAGTTTCTTATACTCGCATAAACTGGAATTGAAGAAATGACCTACCACAAAAACTTCTCATAGCTTCCCAAAATCCCCTCAAGCTGTTTGCGCACATGCAAATTGACATTTTACGTTGGCTTTGCTCTGACTTTTGTACATTTTTTTACGCATTTTTTTTTTTTGCATTAATTTATTTACACCTTTTTCCAAGTACATTCCACACTTTTTCGCCTTTGGTAACTCATAATAAAATGTCAATTTAAATATTTGCAAATATTTTTATTATTGCCGAGCAGCGCGTTTCAGCTGCGCCAAACATTTTATTTCGCACATTCCTGGCCCTTTTGTTTTTGCACAAAACTCGCTCAATTTTGCACACCTTTTTTCGGTCAACTTTTTTTTTATATATAATTTTTGCATACTTTTTCTACACCTTACTACACTGCTCTGAAGCTGTAATGATTTTTTAGGTCTCACTCATATTTATTTTCCATATTATATGTTGAGTTGAAATTTTTTGTTTTTCGGCGTAAAATTCTACAAATTTTACATTGGAAACTTTTTTAATTAATTAACTACGTTGTCACATGCCAACCAGCTCTTTATTCATTCATATTCACACACAAACACACACATGCACAGACACCTTTACAAGAGGGCATGTTGTGAGATGTCGATGTTTTTCGACTTTTCATTTCATAGTTTTATCCTAAAATATATTTACATACTTCGTTGGAAGGCAAACAAAAATAAAATAAAATAAAATAAAATAAAATAAAATAAAATAAAATAAAATAAAAGGAAATAAATTTTGTAGAGTAAACTCTCCGGAGAAAAGGCCCTTGGACGATAACCCAGCGCAACATTTCTAAACACATCGTTTCGGGCATAGTTTTTGATTGCTGAAAGAGACAGAGATGGATTGTAAATCTAAAATATTTTTCGGTCGTCGTAAAGCACCTTGTCGGAACGAAATACAGAAATTGATGAAAAAAATGAAGCTGTGGAGACAAGTTAGTGGTGTGAAGAATTAAACAAGTGAAGTCGCTCAAGAAAAAAACTGAGAATAATGCCGCTGTAGCCCAAAGTGTTGAAGAAAACCCAGGTTTGTCCATTTCTCGTCATTCACCGTATTTTGCTTAAAGACTTGGGTCTTAAGGCTTATAAGGTTCAGTAAGCACAAGAACTCAAACCGTCCGATCATCAAAAACCTCGTGCTTTTGCTGGTTGGGCCCTTGAAATGCATGAAAATGATCTGGAATTTCAACGAAAAATCATTTTGACTGAAGAGGTTCACAACCACATCGTTGGCTACGACAATAAGAAAAGTTTTCGCATCTGGGGCTCGGAAAACCCAAGATTTATTGTTGAAAAGCATCGCCATCTGCAACTGTTTGGCGTGGCTCGTGGTCCGGGGTCATTGGAACATACTTTTTCGAAGATGAGGCTGGAGTAACTGGTTGGAGCATCGAGAGGAATAATTTTTTATGGCCGGATTTGATTAGTATTGATCTGTACCACGTTTACTAGCAACAATAAGGCGCTGCGTACCACACAAGCAACGAAACCATCGAACTTTTAAGGGAAAAGTTTTCGGACCGTGTGAGAGGGGATCGCAATTGGACACCAAGATCTTGTGACTCACACCTTGCGACTTCTTCCTTTGGAGCCACGTGAAATGTAAGGTACCAGGTGTGTTTGTTGAAGTGTGCCGGTTTTACTAATAGATGTCGCTAGCAATATGTATAAATTTCTATGATTTGGCATGTACCATATATAATTTTTTTCTATTGACATTAACCTACAAAAATACGCAAGTCACATTCCGCCAAAATAATAGCGTCATATTTGTTTACCTCAGTGAATATGTCGAGTTTCGTTCCAAGTAAATCGCATTTGCGGAATTCGTTGCTTTCCTTATTTCATTAAAAGAAAAAAGCAGCTGAAGCTGGTAGAAACTTATGGTAAACATGCTTCAGTGATTAAAACATGAGATGCATGGTTTCGTCAATTTAAAAGTGGAGATTTCGATTTGACAGACAATGAACATCCTGGTGCAGCGAAAAAGTTCGAAGACCAGGAATTGCATGTTGATCCAACCCAATCGCAACAAAAATTGGCAGAAACACTACATGTGACTCGAGGAGCAATTTTCCAACGTTTAAAAGCCATGGGAGATATCTAGAAGTATGGAAAATGGGTACCACACCAGCTGAACGATAGACAAATGGAAAATCGAAAAACCGTTTGTGAAATGCTGCTTCAACGATTCGAAAGGAAATATTTTTTGAGAATCCGAAGCGAAAAAAATCATGGCTTTCCCCTGGTGAAGCTGGCCCATCGACTGCAAGGCCAAATCGCTTTGGCCGTAAGACAATGCTCTGTGTTTGGTGGGACCAGTGTGGTGTACTACGAGTTGTTAAAACCTGGTGAAACGGTGAACACGGATCGCTACCGACAACAAACTGGTGAAAGACACATTAAAAACACTTAATTGGGAAATATTATCGCACCCGCCGTACTCTCCAGACCTTGCCCCGTCCGACTATCACCTTTTCGCATCGATGGGACACTCCCTCAATACTTTGAATAAAAAAATTTTGAGATTCCTCTGAAAATTAAGTGTTTTCTTTATCAGAAAAACCGAAAAATTTCCACTCAAACACCTGGTATACGCCAACAGGCCAACGTCGTTTCGAGATCTCAAAGTTGGAATTCGTAACGCTATTGAGGGCATACAGCAGCCACTTTGCGTTTTTCTGATGGCAAATTTGATAAAAAGGATACGGTCCTGTAAGCATTGTTTTTCATTATCTCAAAAATGCCATTCTACTTTGAGTATCAAAATAACACCACTTATTGGAAAACCCTGTATATATGTACATATATACAGTTAGCCTAATGTAATGCACAGAGATAATTAGCCAAAAAATGCTTTTATTATCCATTATATTTATTATTATGATTTATATAATTCCACTGTTATTTGAGCTAATAAATCGAACAAAAGGCAAATACGTGTATGCATTACAAGAAGAAGAAGAAGAATATTCGTATTTATGACGGTAATAGTGATGAGCAAACAAATGTTGAATAGTTTTTATTGTTTACACGCCAAATGCCACTCACACAAGCAGCGCCGCGGCATACAAATAAATTCCATTGTGCCACATACATACATATATACGTGTACATTCACAGCGATTCAAATGGCCAACTACACAGTCTAATCGTCCTCGCACTGCCAACATTTTATCCTTTTTCGCCAATTTCCAATGCTAAAAGCCAACAAATGCTTCGGAGGACTTTTACTACTTCTCGCCTGGCAAGGCATCTGATTACACCTCTTGAGGGCTACACTGGCATGCGTATGTATGTATGTATGTGCATTTGCGTGTTTGTGATATTTGCGCTTTTGCAGAATAAACAAAAAAGCCGTCACTAAAAGCATATCGCGTGCCATCAAAACAAAACAAAACGAAACAAAACAAATAAACAAACAAAACAAAAGAAAGCGCATTCATATGAAACCAACAATTGAACCCTCTACCAGCACACCCGCCGAAAGAAGTGAAGAAGCAAAATGTTCCGCATTCAATTGGTGTTCGTTGCCTGGCTGGTCGGTACGTTCTCTTATTCATCTATTTGCCACCAAAACTCAACAATTGCTTTGACTTGATTTCCCACTTTGTTGCCCATTCCCTCAGCTTCTCGTCTCGTCTAGTTCTAGTAAATTCCTTACTTTGCTTTCTTCCTTGGTTGGGGCGGAGGGGGGGAGGCTTTGTTTGGCCTGTCATGTTGCTCCATTTCACCAGCCACGCAGGCATTTACTCATAAACTTCACTTAAATTCCTGCTGTGTGTGTGTGTTTCTTCTACTTCCATTTTAGCCTTTGCTGCTTGTTTACGTTTACTTATCAACTCATATGTGTTAAATATTGGTTCCGTGATTCCGTTCGTGCCGAATCCTGTCTGTATAAATATTAGTTGGTTTCATATGTCAAAATGTTTTGTCCTTCATCTACTCGTATGTGTATTCGTATGGAGTTTTTGTTGTTTTAAGGATTCTTTTAGATTTATAGTTAAGTAGGATATCATTTGCTGCACCAGATCGAGAGTTTTAAATGTAAAGTGTAAACTCAAAAACAAGGTGAGTACAGTAGGTCTCCGAACTCCCAAGTAACTCATTTTGGAACGAAAGGGTTGGAGCATATAAGATCGAAAATCATTGTACACCAAAAAAATTAGAGGAATCAATAAAGCAGTATGACTTCTCGGGTCGATGCTGAATTTCAGAGACGAGGTTTGTATCGACTGCCGATCCCTTGAAACAAACCGTGAATATTTTACAAGTAGAGCAACAAAAGGTAAGTAGATCGGACTGGTTGCAGATTAGCGAGCCTCTTCACACTTAGGTCGATATAGGCCCATTTGATAATGCGAAAATTGTGCTTCGACCCTGCGTATCATTTTCCCTCCACTTAAACTCTTTATGAATTTTATTTGGATTTCAGTATCTCTCACAGAGCTATAATGAAATACCGTAAATTTTGTATCGTCATGAAAGGTATAAAGACTTCGTCATTGCCGAAGACAGTTCTTTTTTCTCATTTATTCTTTAGTTAAATATATTTAAACTCCTACAATCATTAAAAGTTGTACATTACGACATGCTTAGGTAACAATTACTCAATCTTAACTCTCGGAAATGGATTTGGTGAACACCAGATTATCTCTTGAACTAAATCTCTTTCTATCTCTCTCTCTCTCTTTTTCTACTCCCTCACTAATTCTACTTCAAATCTGAGTACTATGCGACACCTTCAAGATACGTGTTAAAGCACTGCTAATATTATATTTTGGATTTCTACCGTAGCCCTATTAGATATGAAATTACGAGGGGATTAACAAAAGTTCGGTCATTTGGTGACTTTCTATTTGTTTTTGTTAAATCTAAAAATACCAAATCCTTTGCAATTACTTTACTAGTCTTTCTTTCAAATTTTACAACGATCGGCTGAAATGGAGACGAGAAAACGCAAGAAAATGGAAATTTGAAATGTGTTACCCTTCGGGTTTCGTAATTTACAGCCAATAAAAATATTCAGTGAATGCCAAATTGCATATGGAATCATTGCACCGTTTTTAAAGACTATTTCTAAGTGGTTCTGAAGATTCCAGACCGGTCATATTTCTTTAGAGGACGAGCACCGAGAAGGTCGACCAAAATCTTCCACTTATGACGTCACTATAGCTCTGGTGAAGTCTAAAATTGGCGAAGGCCCAAGAAATGATTGCTAATTAATTAGGCTTGAATGTCATCTACGGCTGTATCGCGAATATTAAGTAATCATCTGGGATACATGAAGATATCTGCTCGATGGGTACCACGAATTTTAAATGAGGCCCAGAGGGAGGCTCTGTGCATTTTACTAAATTTTTTCTAAACAAATTCGAAAATAGCCAGTCTACCAACTTTAGTAAAGTCGTTACTAGTGACGAATCTTGGTTTTATAAGTAAGATTTAGAAACCAAACAGCAGAACATGGTACGGAGCCCAATAGGAGCAAGCGTACTCGTAAAATCTGCGCAGCAAAAGTAATGATGTCAGTGTAGTTCATCCGATCTGAAATCGTAGCTGCTATTCCACTGGAAAAAGGTCAGAAGGTAACTGAAAAATGGTATACCGAAGAGTGCTTACCAAAATTTTTCAAAAATTACATGGAAAACAGGAAGAAAGAGGATTTGTGGCGCTACTTTTTACATCATGACAACACGCCATCCCACATTGCTGAAACAACGAGTAATTTTATACCGATCTCTGGGATCGATTAAATACGTCCAGCACCATATTCCTCGAATATAGCACCTTGTAATTCCCGGTTATTTCCAAAAATTAAAAAAAAAAAATAAAAGGAAAGGTCTTTAATAGCAACGAGGGAATATTTAATGCGGTTAATGCTGAACTTGATAAGCTTTAAAAGCAAGATTTTGAAGACTAATTTCAGAAGTGGATCTATAGGCTTAAGAAATGCATTGAAATCAATGGCGATTATCTAGAGAACATAAAAAAGGACAAGGAATACGAATAAATACAAAAAGAATTTGTTTTTAGTATTTTCCTGGTCAACTTACCGAACTTTTGTTAATATATTAGACAACTCACGGACAAGCCGTGGAAATCATCCGTAGATAATGTGGACTGCCGAAGAATTAACGTTGAAGTCCACTCTCTGGGTACAACAATAAAAATTGTAATTCAAGTGTCTATGCCAATATTCAAAAGGAGTAAGGTCTGCTATTTAATGAGTAAAATAATGAATCAAGTGAGCTAAGGTCAGAAGGTTAGCAGACTAGATAGCAATATACAGATATTCCGTATTCTCACTTCATCTGTTCATAACCACCGTTGGTGATCTTCAAGTATACACCAGTCTCCCTCATGTGTCTCAAGGTAATTCGCTAATATGATGGCGGTTAGAGTTCACCTTAATAATTGCCCCGTAGCTTTCATCATTCTTCATTCTCATGCTTTACAGTTTTCATCAACATTATATATATATTGTAGTTGGCGCTTATTAGTTTTGGGTGCTGATGTTTTCCCAACAAATGGTGGGACCTACAGTTTATTCTTATCCACCTACGAACGGCGGTTGGATTTTTATGAGGATCTTTGATTTTCATGTCTGAAATGCTTTCGAAAGGCTTGAAATTCCCTGCTGAGGGGCGACAGCAGTTAGAAAATTTAACTTGATCTTTATTTAATTTAATTTTCCATAACTTTTGGATTTTGGTGGCACCGGGATTTTAACCCGAGCCTTCCAAATGTCAGTACGCAATGCTAACCTGCTAATGATAGATAAACTTAGCAGGGAGTTTTTGGGTCCAATTTATTTGGTGAAAGTGGGACAACTGCATTACAGTTTTCGAACTATCATTAGTTCGAGATCTCTTGCAACTCAACACCGACGAAATTTAACAACTCTTTTTTCATTTTCCTCGAGAATTTCTTTTCATGTGGTATTCTTTCGGCAAACAGAGCACTTTTCAATGCCAAATCTGTTCAAATTAACTCCTTTTGCCAATACTTATTCTCCCTTGATATTTAGGAACCCGGATCATATTGACATTCGATATTCACATTAGGGAGCTAGTAAAGCTGGATTGGGCCCCAAGAGGTCTTCGCTATTTCCATTATATTTCGTGATAAGAGGTCAGCTCGTATACTACCCACTATGTTTACAAATTGGGGCCTTACTTAACATACGATTAGTTAGAAAAGCGCTGAGACAAGCCGTTAGTGGCACTACATTAAGTTAAATTTCCACACTTTGAGTTGAGTTGAGTTGAGTTGATGTGGCTGCCGAACAGAGCGACCAGGGCAATTAGTTCTGAAGGAATATTGTGATATCGCTGAAGTACCTATACTTCTCAACTTCTCTCAGATGTATGAACCTTTTCGTATGCCTTATGAATGATGAAGTCCAATCCACATAGCTTGCACCAACTCTCTACTATGTGTGGGGGGGAATGCTACCACGTCACAACCTGTGCTATCTAGTTATTGAATAAGCGTATTCACTGTGAGACACCATAGCAGTGGAGATGAGACTCCCCCTAGCGGGCTACCTCTTATGATATATCTGGTGATACCGGCATTATTCAACTCAGCGAAAGTTATTATTTTCGCCTCGGGAAGAATGAGGCTTCTTCAATGTCTATGAAAACGCCAAGCGTATACTCTTTAACAACCAGTGCTTTCGCATTGCATCCAAATATGTCGTGAAGTGCAGTGTCGACGGTCTTTTCCTTAGAATAGGCATGTTGCTTCCTCGAAAGGCTGTTTTGGGGTAGCCTTTGGTGTGCATTGGAGTCGAGCAGCCTTTCACAAAATTTTACAAGAAACGAGGTCAGGCTAATGGACCGAAAGTCCTTGGGACTTGCTTGGTTGATCCTACCGACTTTCGGAATGAATATTACCTTTACCTTGGTCCATGTATAGGGAATATATACTTCGCATATGCAGGCTTTGTATCTTTCGCCTAGCAGTTCGGATCAGGATGTCCGCCACCGCCTGCAATTCCGCGGGAAAATCCTATTCGACTTCGGAGATTTATGGAGGAAATGATTTTATTGCCCATCCCACCTTCCACCCTTCAGCAGCCCATTTCGCTAATATTAGAAGAAGACCATCTTGTCCTACGTGGGCTTACATTTTGATCCTCGGAACACTTTCAGCTTCTAATTCCAAATTCTAGTTTTGCCTAATAAAATATAAATTATGAGTATTTAATAGCCAAAGCAAATGAGCAAAAGTGCTTAAAATACCACAAAATCTGACTGCAGGCATATTTTCACACTCCATTGTGTGAGTGCGAAGCGATTGCAAATTTGGAGTGGAAAATATCCATTTGCATGAATGACGGCAAAGAAAGTCTAATATTGACTTAACTGTTAAATGAACAAAAGGATAACCAAAACCACTGGACATAATTACATACATACATATTGTACTTATGAGCCAAATAGACAGAGACCAACAAGAAATGCTGCTGAGGCGAGTATCTGGAAGGAGTAGTGTAGTGAGAGAAAGGATTCGAGTGCAGTAGCATGACAAACAATAATGGCACAACCACAACTGAGGTCCAAACATGTCAAAGCGGTAAACCAATATCTTCGGACAGCTGGTAACTGGTACTTTCTAGCTGCCAACTGGTAAATGGAAGCCAAGCAAGCAGGCAAATGAGGTAAAGTAAATGATGAACTGCCAGGAATTGCAAGAAAATGACTGGATTTGGTGTTGGGGAGATTAAAGTATGGAAGTTTGAAGTATGGAAACTTGGAGGGTGGAAGCTTGGAGTGTGGAAGCTCGTAGTGTGATATAGGAAATTGGCGCTGGTATTGTGTGCAGTTTGAGCATTTTAAGGAATCCACAACTGTTGCATACACATACGAGTACACAGGCAATATGCGATTGCATTGTTTCAATGAAAATGCCACTGAACAAAACAATATGCAATTGGAATGAAGCTTTCACACAGTCAATGAGCTTTCATGGTGGGTGTGCAGAAGAAAAGAGAACTACAATGGGAGTTATGTAAAGCTTAGGGTGCAAAAGTCAATTTGTTGAAGCCGGAGGAGCCTTCAAATTATTGCTTGGGGTATTACCAAACAAATTTCCAGGGAGGGGGCGTGGCATATACCAAGCAAATGGTAGATTGTATTTATCGAACAATGCAATTATAATGCACAAGATTAAGTGTCTGCGCACCTCCATCGAAAGGATAATTGATTTGTACTGTACTGTATAGAGATGAACAGTGAGAGAGAGAGTGAGAGAGAGAGAGACCTTTGCGGTTAAGGCAGTTAATTGGATTGATTAATTGATTTACATACATACATGTATATGCTATACAATGACTTTACTGCGCCAAATTGATAAGAAAGTAAATAGAGGAGATTAGGCGGTACTTTATTCGTAATTGCGCTAGAAAACTCTGCCCCCAACCTCAGCAAGCATTGCATGTGCAGCAAAAAAAGAAAAATAAAAGAGGAAGAGAATCCAATAGCAAAGCAATTAGACGTTTGGTGTTGCACTTTTCTTTGGCTTTCGGCTATGCGTGCAGCGTCAACGACGCCCACTGTAGAATAAATATTTCCCAACAACAAACAAACTCTCGACAGCACAACATTGTATGCTTTTGTTTAATAAATCAACGATAATTTTTAGATTTTGTTTTAGTTTAATGATCACTTTTATGCTCGCCTTGTCTACAACGCGTCTTTTTCGGTTTCTGTTGTAAGTGTGCGCTTCGGTAGCGCGCAGTGTGGGGGGGGGAGGCGTTTGAACTCGCGTTTCACACTAATTAGTTGTTAATAAATCTCGCTTAATTGTTGTGAATAAAAGGTTAATATGCAATTATGTTGTTGCAAATGTAAATTTTTTTGTAATAAATTTAAAATCAAAAATAGTAAAAATGAAAAATAAATAAAATAAAAATTAGAGGGGAAAAAAATAAATTAATATTGCATGAAAAAAGTGAGGGAAAAATTTAAAAAGTAATCTATGAACATATGTATGTTTATATATACATATGTAGCGCATAAATTTTACAGATTATTCTTAATTCCCACAGGCAGGCGGAGCAATTGCTCAGCTTATAATTAAATGCGAAATTCTTGTTAATAACACTGCATATAATTATTATTAAATATTAATTTTTTATGATATATTTATTGCTGTTGAAAACTTGTTAGAATTGCTTTGCAACATAGATATCATAAATAAAAAAATTTAAATTTACAAATATATTATTCTTCCTCCTCTTCTTTGGCCGTTAGTACCATATCCATAATATGTGGTGAAATTCCCTCTCTCTCTCTCTCTCTCTCTCGTTTTCTGTTGCCATCAATGAGCACAGCATGGTAAGCTTTCAAAGCTTTTCACAAGACGTCATGATCCCTATATTTTTATTCGATCAACAAGGTATTGGTGTAGACTTGTGCGCCTAGCGAGGGCTTTACTTTAAACTTGCCGCAAAATGCCTCGAGACTTCCCTTACAACCCACACAGAACTTCTAAAACAGTTCAGAATCAATGTACACAAGCCGCTTACATACAGAATGTTTCCGTGCGATATCAGTCAGCTGAATCGACGAAGCTGTGATGCGCTTCGATATCTTTTTTTATTGGTCCCTTCTAAGGCTTGTCACATGATGTGGATCTGAAACCACATTGATAATGTCCGATCAGTCTGTTGAAAGAATAAACTGCGGGTCCATCCATTTGTGGGAAAAACATTATGGCGCTTATCACAAATTGAAGGAGGAACTCGGCCGAAAATCGCTTCAGCGATTACAAAGTAGGGGATGGAACCATGTTTAAAACTTCACGCAAGCGAAGAAAATTTTTGATTATCATTTACCAAGGAATAACCAGAAACGATTCTTTTTTCAAGTATTCTCTGGATACGCAACAACCAACCGTTTGGAGGTGAGCTAAAGTGAGAAAACGAATCCCCATGCGGTTGTGTGTAGGCCTTGTGACCAACCAAATAAAACATATAAAGAATCACAAAAAGCCTCGGAATAAAGCCCAACATTTTAAGATGACCCCCGCAAAGGTGTTTTCGATTTGAGGGGCTTGCACCTGTAAGGGGCGTCGCTTGATTAGAAAGGTGTCGCAGATTGATGTCCTCGAAATATTAAAGGCTGACATCACCGCCATCCTAGAAGTATTATGGATGGGGCAAGGACAGAAGAAGGTGATTCCTTGTGAAATATACTACAGCGGCCATATAAAGGAGCGCAACTTTCGTGTCGGATTTTTGGCGGGAGAGCTGAGTACTGGCCAAGCTATGCAAGTTTCTTATCATTTCCGTCCTACTATACTGTGCAGAAGCGTCGACATCCGATGAGTCAGCCTTGGGAGTCTTCGAGAGAAAAGTTTTGCGAACGATTTATTGTTCTTTGTGCACTAACAACGGGGAATACCGCACACGATGGAACGATGAGCTGTACGAGTTATGCGATGATATTGACATAGTTCAGCGTATAAAGAGACAGAAGGTTACAAATGATATATTTCTCGGTTAATCGTAACGAATATTGTTGTGATTTATTGAGCAAAGATGAAGATGAACGGATGTTTATTTCAAAGCAAAGAGGAAGATATGACATTAATAATGGAAAAGAATATCAACCATATCGCAAAGTGGCTGCTGAATGCCTTCAATAGCTTAACGAATTCCGATTTTGAGGTCTTGAAACGACGTTGGCCTGTTGGCGCAGACTTCACCTTTCAAGTGGGCATAAGGAAAAAAGTCGCAAGGTGTTAAAAGCATAAAAACTCGGTGGCTAATTGCGATCAACTCTTCGAGAGATAACTGAGTCCGGTAAGTTTTCCCTTAGAAGATCGATGGTTTCGAGACCTCTGTTATTGGATCAAGAGGAAAATTAGTTGGCGCGAGCCTGCGGAGCCTATCTGTAATAGGAAGAAGAAGATCTCTCGATCTCGGCTATAATGTTTCCAATACTACGCCACAGTAATAATAATAATGGTCAACTAAAAACCTTTAGTTCAAGTTAGCTATAAAAGAGAGAAAGAGAGAGAGAGAAAGAGGTTTTTATTTTCCAAAATATGTTCTGAGTAATCGAATATCTACTATTGAAATTTTCTCATAAATTTTATTTCTGTGCGCGGTCCAATGTGCTATCAGGCGATTTGTGGAGACGAAATACCACAATAATAAATCAAAAAGTGGAAGAAAGCGTCTAACCAGTAAACGAGAAGACCGAATACTTATACGCGAGTCTCTTAACTATCGCAAAAAATCTTCTTCTGCCCTTGCAGCTGCCCTTTCGGATGAATTTAGTAAACCAGTTAGTGTTCGAACAGCTAGAAGAATACTTCTGGAAGCAGGTTTAAAAGGATGTAAAGCCCGAAAGAAGCCGTGGCTCACAGAAAACAATAGGAAAAATCGCTTGGAATGGGCTCACCGATACCAACATTTCACGGAAGACGATTGGTCGAATGTTCTGTGATCTGATGAATCAAACTTCGAAGTAAGCTTAGCTAAGTTCGTCTTAAAGTATTAACAGCCATAGCTTCTTACCCTAGAGCAATTTTGAAGACAAATCTTATGAAAACATTATTTTTTCTTTTCTACAGATGTTTGGAACACCTGGTGTGACGTTCGTAAGGCGACGGGTTGGGGCAGAATATCATCCAGATTGCGTGGTACTCACTGTTAAGCATGGAGTAGGCAGCATTCTGAACTGGGGCTGCATGGCTGCTGATTTTGTTGGCGAAATGTTCGTTTGCGAGGGTCGCATGGATAGTCAGAAGTACATAAATGTATTAGAAGCTGTTCTTCTGCCTTCGTTAACGCACATTTTCGGTGGTACTAATTTAGACGGGGTTCAATTTCAGCAAGACAATGCTCCCTGTCACAAATCAGCGACTACGATGCGTTGGTTTAGAGATAACAACATTGTTTTGTTAGATTGGCCTGCACAGTCTCCAGATCTTAAACACATTGAGCACTTGTGGGCTGTTTTAAAACGCAAGATTAAGGAACACAGTATAACATCAAAAACTGACTTAAAGAATGCCTTAATTAACGAGTGGTACGCTATACCTAAATTTCATCTAAGGGAACAACTTCAACTTGTGGCTGAAAAATGTGTTAAATATTTTTATAGCGCATTTCCAGGCTAACTGTAAATGAAAGATTTTCACATAATATTTTTTCCAGTGCACTACTTGGCAACTATACAATTTTCTCTGCAAAAACGCACTTATTTTGAATATTTTCTTCTGGCGTATTTTTTTTTTTAACCTTTTTGTGAATTTGCTTCCATATTCAGTTTTCTTTTACCGCACCGTCGCTTCAAGTCGCTTCAAGTCTATAATCAGCAAATTAGCGGCCACTGCTTATTTCTCCTGCGCTACTACAAGTATTATCGGTATTTTTCAATCAGCCTTATTGGCAGTGCGCCACTGTAGCAACACCATTTGGCCGATAGACATTAAACACTTATGCATACATACATACATACACTCATTTAGATGTTTATAGTCTATTAGATGGCGAAGTAGCCACGCGTAGGTGTAGCGCTTTATTACCGAACTGCTTATGCATGGTGGCCGATGGAATCAACTTGTAATTGTGTAGAGCATAAACAAACATACTTTTATATATGCAGATATGTATATGTATATTTTGTAATATTTGAAAATTTTTTTTTATTTTTATTTTTATTTTTATATAAATTTACTTAACAAAATACATGTAATTTGTCAATATAGCGAGGCTAAATAATTTTTAATGACCTGACGAACATTAGCCATAAATATATATAGGTACAAACATGCTTATGTACGTGTATATACGTACAAGCATATGTATATATAATTATAATTACATACATATGTACTCGAATGTATATATGTACATGGCCAACTGTGTCAAATTAACGCTTTATTATTTATTCTAATAAAAATTAGCTAATTTATTACAAAATGTTACGTACATACATGCATACATAACATATAATACATACGAGGGTTGCTTATTATATTTTGGGATTTGGCAACCTGAGTGTTTCAGTTCGGCAACTGATAGCTTTATCGACATTTGTGATGATACAAGGTTTTCCAATAAGAGCTGTTATTTTGATATTCAAAGAAGAATAGCATTTTTTGAGATGAATGATCGGATGTTTATTTGAATTTTAAGAGGAAGATATGATAGTAATAATGGAAAACTATGCTTATAGGATCACATTCTTTTTATAAAATTTTCCATCAGCAAATCGTAAAGTGGCTGCTGTATGCCCTCAATAGCTTCACGAATCACATCTTTGAGGTCCAGAATCGACATTGTAATGTTGTCATAGATGTTATCTTTCACGTGGGTCCAGTGGAAGAAGTCGCAAGATGTTATATCCCAAGATCTCGGTGGCCAATTGCAACCAACTCAAATAACACGGTCCGGAGAATTTCCCCTTAAAAGGCCATTAGTTTCGTTGCTTGTGTGGCACGTAGCGCCGTCTCAGATCAATACCATCCAATTCCGGCCAAAAAAAATTATTAATTATCTCTCGATAGCGTAATCCCTTCACTATAACTTTTGTTCCATTCTCAATGTCACCGCCGGACCACAAACCGCACCGAACTCTTACATGTGAAGGATGAAGAGGCTTTTCAATAATAAATCTTGTTTTTTCCAAACCCCAGATGCGACAGTTTTGCTTATTGACGTAGCCATCGAGGTGAAAATGGACCTCATCAAGATAATTTTAATAATTTCAATACGTTTTTGAAGCGTCTATCGTTCCATTTTTATTACTTTCGTAGCTCTTACTTGCCAGAAGTCAAAAAATTACAGCTTCAAAGGTCACATCTATTATAAAATAACGCCTCTTATTGGAAAACAATTTATAAAGGCCATCTCCAAAAGCGACGGAAGATTGGCTTCAAATCGAAAACACAGTTTTCAGTCTTTCGATTGTAATTTTTTTATTCAATAATAAAGCAGAAAGGATAGGGTTATATATGGAGTAACACATCGAGAAAATGTCCTCCACGGCTTTTCACACACATAACGTTTCGTTCGTCGAAATTTTCCATGACAATTCTACATAAATGTGACTGAATTTCACTGAAGCAACGTTGATTATTCTCCTTTAAAGCACGAATGTTTGTAGACTTGTTGGAATAGACTCGTGTTTTTAAATAACCCCATAAAAGAAACCTAATTCTCGCCACCAAAATGGGAGAGACACGACCTGGAAATGTCTCCTGCAGTAATTGAAGTGTTTGACGGGCTGTATGACATGTGACACCGTCCGCTTGGAACTACATATTGGCAACATGAAGATCATTCAATTTAGGTAAAAAGAACTGGGTAATCATGTCGCGATATCGAGCATCAGTAACAGTCACTACTTGACCAGCCTCATTTTCAAAAAAGAATCGTCCAATTATGCCTCCAGCACAGAATCCACACCAAACATTGACACGTTGTGGATGCATTTGTATTTCGACAATGACATACAAGTTTTCCAGAACCCCAAAAGTGGTAATTTTGCCGATTAAAAAACCCATCAAGGTGAAAATATGAAACACATTAGAATGATTTTGTTCCTCAAAAATCCCATCCATTTGTTGATGCTCAACGAACCATTCAACCAACTCTCTTCGCTGTACATGGTCATTGAGATTCAGTTGTCGTGTTAACTGAATTTTGTAAGCATAGAGACACAGATCTGCAGTAGAGAGCTTCTTGAAATTTGCAATACTTATGCACCCGAATTGAGGCTTCTGGATTGTAAGAGACACTCTCACGCGGTATTTTTTTACAACTCTCGACATGGATCAACTCAGCAACAGTGCATCTATGAACTGAATTAGAGTTTAGGCGATGAAGTTTAATCTAGGACCAGTGTTTATCGTTGGTAAAGTGAATTTGATTGAGGTCGTAGATAACTTCAAGATAAATTTGGGGAAGATTGTCTAATTCTGAGTAGTGCACAACGATTTATTTTCCAGTTGTCTTTAAAGAGATCAGGAAAACCTAACGCCGAAGACGGATCACTCTTCACCACGACGAGCTCTCACATCTTTCGACTGTATTTCTGAGCACTTGAAACAAGGAAGAGTCATTCACCGTATTGTTCTGACTTGCCACCGAATGTTTTCCTTTTATTCCTGTACGTAAGAAATAAACTTAGAGGAGAACGTTTTTCGACACCGGGAGATGCGGTTGATGCGTTCAGAAAGCATGCTTTGGAGATATATCAATCAGAATGGCAAACGTGCTTCGATAATTGGTTGCACCACATGTAAAAGTATATAGATCTTAATCTATATAAATATATAAAAGACTGTGTCCTAAATGACATACGGATCAAGCCACATCTTAAACCTCAGGTCGTAGAGACCTGAAAACAGACGGGTGTGTCCTGATTACGACGTATGCGCTCGATAAGAAAGGGTTTTTCGGGATTTGTTTAGTGAAATTTGGCACACAGATAACTCTTTGCCTGAGTTGATATGGAAAGTGGACCTGAGATCAATCTGTTCAAAAAATCTAACGTTTAAAAAGGTTGATTTACAGGAAATTTGATACACAGCTAACTCTTTGCCTGAGTTGATGTGTGGAAAATGTTTTCTTCCGAGTTCCGACCGATCTACGTGTATTTGATTTACATAAAAATCGATTCAATGGTTCAACTTTGCTTAATGTGTGGAACATATATAATATATAATAGTTTTCAAGTTATAATAATAAAATTAATAATATAATAAACCTTATAAATCTTATTAGATTCCTTAACTTAATGCGGACAAGGTCACGGGCAAACTCTAGTAGAGAATATTTTTAACAAGTGTAAAGCGATTTTTGAAGATTAATATTTGTTTTTGTTCTCTAATACCGAAACTTAAAAGGCAACCCTCGTATCTGACATGTTTGTTAGTCGTTTTTGTTTGATTTGAAAATTTATGGAAATTTTTCACAACAATTTTGTTGACTTTAATGGCTGCCCATGTATGTGTGTGAGTGTGAATGTGTGCGCCTGTAATTTTCGGCACATTAATTTTATTTTATATTATTATTAATATTTATTAATAATAAGTATTTGTTACGGCTAAACATACTAACAAACATGTAGTCAAGCCGTTGGCAAAAACAACAACAATTTGGTGCTTGTTGCGCGCAACACAAACAACAGCAAACATATGTACATAAATAAATTAATTTATATGTATGCATATAAATATGTATGTAGTATATGTACATATATATGCAAGTAGGCACATATTGACTTGTTGTTTTGGTGTTGCAAATTTAATTAACTGCTTTTTCATAAATATTTGATTTGTTTAGCTGCATTTGTTCTTCAATTATGGCTAATTAAATGCAGTGAAGCATTTATGATTTCAAACAGTGCAACAACAAACAGCGCAACAACAAACAACAGTACCATCATCACCACCACCAGCCAACTGTCAAATATTTAACCCACAAACGCCACTCATTTACACCACACAACATAACTCACTCAACCACCCACGCCTGTTCTCTCTCTCGCTCCCGCTCATCCGCTTCCTCTGACGCCTTAAACAAACGTCAAACTGTTCATTTCGCTGGTCATTACGCTTCACTTAACGAGTTCATTGTAAATTTGATGATTTTATTATTTGCATTAATTATTTACGAGTGTTTGACTGTTTGCTATGGCGCTGGCAGATATGCAATATATTTATATGGTATATATATATATATATATATATATATATTATATATATTTATAATATGTTGCTAAGCCATTGGCCAAGCTAAGCACAACTATTTCTAATTATTGCTAGCTTAAGCAAATTTTTATGTTTTATTTATTTCTAATGTGTTTTAATTCTTAACAATCTTCTGGCTTAAATGGCAAGCCACTGTGGTGCTGGTGCCTCAGCAGGTACTGTCTGCCCTTAAGACAGTTTTTGTCTCGAAAAATGTACTACTAAAATACTTCTAACTCATTCAACCCTCGTCTTGAGCTCTCGATTTACCCAAAAAATATTACTAGAGAGAGTTTTAGCACGATATTTCACATACAAAGAGAGAGAGAGAGAGCTAAATAACGAGAGAGTAAGAAATGCTCGCCAAAAACATTAAGCAAATACCTACTATCAATGAGATCGAGGCATATGGGCTTAGGAGCTTCTAGAATCAAATACACCAATGGTTCCACCAGTTCTTATAAGGGAGATAAAAGAGTCTTATCTACTCACGAAACGGCTTTGGGAACGAAACAATAGTTGTGGGATTGCAAAGTTCATGTGTAGATGGACCGTTAAAAAGTTTACAATATTAAATAAATGAATCCATTGCTAACTACTCACGATGAGGGAGGTAATACTGGTTGATGTAGAGGTAAAAATTTCAAATGTATATGATGAGAAGACAGTAGAGTACCAAAGTTTCAAATTTTAATAAGTAGAGATACTCTTAGGGGAAATAAACACAGCTGCGGGGCTGTCTCTCAGAAATTTACCAATGCCCGCATCCCTTGCTTGATACAGGAAGTGTTAGTCAGGGACCTCACATAGGAATATTGCCACGGTTGTCTTCCAATTTAGGTTAGACTAACTCATTGTTTAAATGTTCTATCAATGCCGAAAGACTCGGTCGTATGAGCACTTTCCTCAGACAGACAATTAAAAGCAAACAAGATTAAAAACATTGAACCGACTTTCGAGACAACCGGTTCTACGCACCGGATTTATGCGGCCAAGGGCTGTCACCCTTTCGGCGATCTAACCCCATTTAGGTCAACAGGTAAAATTAATTTAAGTGCGCCAACGGAGCAACACCTCGCAGCCGAGCTGCTCCAAATCCTTCTCTTCAGGGCTGGCGTCGAAACCAACACTGGTCCGACGCATTATTTCTGCTGCGTGTGCCATAAAAGACTCCAGCACTCCTCCACCTCGGTTGGACGCAATCAGTGCAATAGTTGCAGTCATCTTAAGGTCCGCATGTGGATAGTCTCCACCTCTTCACATGGCTCCTTAGGCCGACACATCTAACACCGCTCTCCTTTTGGTCCAATCCCGTCGAAACAGCACGTTTCCTGGACCGCCCATTAGATGAGATGACCTCAGCGACTTTGATTGATTAAGTCTGTCCTAAGCGGGGCTAGTGAGCCGCTACAACAACAAGAACAGCAACAACAACAGAAATATTAACCGAAAATTTTCTCAGAAACGTGGAAACAGAAGGTAGGACTTTGGGTTCCAGACCCCTATGTCCTTAAATCAATGAGATAGTTGATGAGTCGGTACTAGAAATTTGACGGCAGGGCTAGGAGAGAGATCAGTGGAGAGGCTAATTTTTACTCAAGAGATCTAGAAAGGCCTGCAGGATAGTTGTGGACGTACCATAAGGCGTGGAAGCCAGACAGCGTAATCTAACCTAATGCAAGAAAAATTAACCCTTTGGTTTGCTTATTACTCAAAATCGCCCTCTA
Organism: Ceratitis rosa; assembly: GCA_037013455.1. Lineage (NCBI taxonomy): Eukaryota > Metazoa > Arthropoda > Insecta > Diptera > Tephritidae > Ceratitis > Ceratitis rosa. Next base: position 1,388,488 of record JAWMAG010000002.1, on the reverse strand, counting down.
TCAAACACAATTTCACATATGGGTCTACTAGCATTCTGCAGAAATATTGTGAGAAGATCTGCCAAAGTTTAGTCCACACTGAGCATGTAAAGAGCATTACCAAGAATTTCGTTGGCTGTATCAACCTCCACCTCGACGAGGATTTAACTGTGTTGTGGAACGTTATCCTAATGTCAGATACATGTATGCAATAGAAACACTGTCCCACCCTTTTGTACTAAATAATAATAATAATAACTAAACGACTAATAGATCTGGTAGTGAATGAAGACAAGACGAAATATATCCTCTGTCATCAAACACCAATAATAATATCAGCTTTGAAATCCAATCTTGCGAACAAGTGCTACTTTGGTCTGATGGACAATTGAAAAGTAAAGTGCTCTGTCGGCTGCTGATAATGTCGACATCTGACGAGTCGGTCTTGGGAATTTTCGAGAGAAACTTTTAAGCGAAAGATCTCTGTTCCTTTGCGCATTGTCAACGGCGAATACCGGAGTCGTTGGAACGGTGAGCAGTGCAAGTTATACACTGACATTGAAATCAAGAGACAGCGACTAAGCTGACTGGGTCGTGTCGTCATGTAGATCGAATGGATGAAAGCACTCCAGCTTTGCAGTGGACGCTGGTGGAAAAAGAGTAAGAGCCTCCTTTCCATTTGAAGAATCTTGTAGAGAGCGACCTGGTTTCACTTGGTATTTCCAACTGGCGCCAAACAGCGAAGAAAAGGAACGAATGGCGCGCAGTTCGGCTATAACTGCGTAAGCGTTGCATACGCCAAAAACTAAGAAGAAGTTTACACATTGCGACCACTTGCGGTCAGGTTCTCAGCGCTCCCTTTGAACCAATCAAGTTAATAAATCTTTTCGTGAAGCGTTTTATTTCTATGTCGCACGTAAATTTCAGCTACTAACCCTAGTTGATAACACACTCCTACAAAAAGTGCGTAAGCTTCGCTCTCGAAACTAAGGTTTTCTGAGGAGGTTCCAAAAGGAAGACTTCTCATGTTGTTGTGGTTACCACATCATAATTTTTTTTTTTTTTTCAACTTTAAGGGTTAGTTTGTTCTATTTGCCAATATTAATTACTCTTTCAATCTGATAGTGCTAAGTTTTAGGCTAACCTAACCTCACTTTTTCAACTAGTTTATGTAAGCTCTATATTTTGTTCCCAACTAAAACCTTCAAACAATCGAATGCGTCACCTTCAACGAACCAATAATTACCCGCAACGCTTTATGGACGCGAGTCCGAGAGCCAGCAACAAAGCCAGCAAACAACTAAATTCAAGCACTGGCGAGCTCAACGAAAACTGCTGTCCAACGCCCATGCAAGTTGAAATAAAGAAGAAGAAGAAAAATGCATGCAACATGCAAATGCAGCTTCCAACAGCAACAACGACAACAACAACAGCGATGTTTTATCTTTGCTAATTTTTGTTTTTGGTGTTATTTTTTTGTTTTTTTTTTATATTATTTTTTTTTTGTGATTGCCAATAGATACGGCAGAAAAATTGATGCTGCATAGGAAGCTATAAAGACACCAACATTCTTCTGTTCACCACAGAAATTCCACCAGAATGGGTAAGTAGGTGGGTTAACAGCCTCCGAAAACGGCTTCTTCAGTTGCAAAATTTCTTACTTTGTAAGTGCGCGAAAGAGGAAAATTCGCTGCAGGCAGTGTGAACTCTATGATATAATAAATGTGTATATACACGTACATACATATTACATACATATGTATGTAAATGTAAGTTGTTGTAAAAGAGCACTGATTTGATTTTAGCATGCATTTATATGTATGTATGTATGTATGTATGCATATTATTGGTAACATAATAATGGCAGTAGCAGCAGCCATATTTTTTAAGACACACATACATACATACATACATACTCGTACATACATTGTAATAATAAACCATAGTAAATAAACGCATGAGCACTCCTTTTGCCCAAAACTGCTGCAACTCAGTTCGAACTGCAGCTCCCACTTTCCAGCTCCAACTCAAGCTTCAGCTTTAGCTTCAGCTCCAGTCTTCTTGTGACTTCCTTTTATTTTATTTCTTCTTTTATTCTTCTTCTTTCCGCCACTCACCACTCACAATTTAATGCCTTCATACATAGGTACATTACATTTAGCGAACTCTCCTAAAGAACGCCCAATTTCTTGCCGCTTTGCTTGCCTTGCCGTGTCTTCACCTCTTCCATGGCTTTCTTGTACTCGAGCATGCGGAATTTTTTGTTTTATATTGTAATTTCGCCAAAAGCGTTCGTGAAATTCTTTTTGATTTGTGGTTGCTGATAAAAGAAGTAACAACAGCAGCAGCAGCAGCAGCAGCTGCAACACAAAAGCAATAACAACAACAGCAAACCAAATTGCAGATATAAGAAGACAATAGAGATTCTTGTTCTTGCGGTTGTAATAATTTTTAGTGCAGCATGGGATTATTATTATTTATACACTGCACATATTTTTGCTTGATATTGCTTTCGATATTAGCCTAATGTCTGTTTCGTATTTTGAGATATGGAACAGTTTTTGTCTTACTCACGCATCTTGCGTGGCATATAAAAATTTTAAACCATGTTCACACAGCCACTCAATTAACTAATTGAGTAGCAATTAAATTTCTAATTGCCAGAAAACTAACCCTAAACTGATATAAAACTGTCAGCAAACCAAATTGCAGATATAAGAAGACAATAGAGATTCTTGTTCTTGCGGTTGTAATAATTTTTACTGCAGCATGGGATTATTATTATTTATACACTGTACATATTTTTGCTTGCTATTGCTTTACTGGAAGAAGAAAGTCGAAAGTTTACAATATTAGCACTCGAGCGATGGTATTTTGAGATATGGAACAGTTTTAGTCTTACTCATGCATCTTGCGCGGCATATAAAAATATTAAACCCTGTTCACACAGCCACTCAATTAACTAATTGAGTAGCAATTAAATCTCTAATTGCCAGAAAACTAACCCTAAACTGAAATAAAACTACCCATAAGCAAGGTATTTTAATGAGAAGTGTAAATAGTTCGTCCAACGAACATAATATGAGGGAAAAACACAAAAGAAGTTCTTAATTGAAATAGGATATACTTTAATGATCAATTAACTTTCTAAATAAATGCAGCAAAGTAAAATAGAAAGGAGTGAACTGTAGTAGGATATAAGTGAGCTGCTGATATTGACCTTATTGGAAATACAGATTGAAAATCTTCGTTCCCATTGGGGAGGATAATATAATCCATCCTCCTTTTACCAGTCCTTCTAAATTCAAAACTTGACTAGATGACTGGGAAATTAAACCTATTTAAAGCTTAATTTTCTCCTAATTGAACTGTTTGAACAGATCGCAACTTACCCTTTCTGCTAGCAGACTTAAAATCAGTTTGATCCCTTCAAGTTTCCGTAATTATAAGGCACCGTAATAAATAAAGAGAGGAAGAGAGAAAACTCTAGTAAAAGCTTTTATGATTTTGAGCAAGCCAATATCTTCTCTAAAACACAATAAAGTTCAATCGGATAAAATAATACCATATTAGTTCTATTTTACTTAATTGTGGGCAAAAAAAATGTGGTTTAGTGGGAAGATAAGAAGAAATAGAGGCCCTTCTTCAAGAAACAGAAACAGGAAGCAGAAATTCGTAAGTTCGAAAAACTTGGGATCTTTCTTTGAAGAAAAAGAACCCATATCCATGTATGTATAGGAACAGTGTTAGTGTCCAACCTTTAGACCAAGGTGAGATAAGAATAGGCTGCTTAAAAACACAAAAACCCTCGCAGCTGATGGTATACCAGACGAGCTGTTCCCGGCTGGCAGCGAAGTAATAACTCATAAGTACAATATGATCTAAGGAACATATCCTTGAAGTGTGGAATCTTAGTATGCTGTGCCCGGTCCACAAATCCTGCTATCTGCACCAACTACCGCGGAATAAGTGTTCTTAACGTCGTATATAAGATCCTTTCAACAGTGCTGTGTGAATGACGGAAGCGATGGACCTTATCAGTGTGGCCTCAGACCACTAGAAATATTCTAGTCTTACTATGCCTCGATTTTAAAGCCGGTTTTGATAGCACGAAACGAAGCTGCCTGTATGAAGCCGTGTTTAAATTTGTAATCTTCACAAAACTCATAAGGCTGTGGTAGAATGACGTTGAACACAAGCATCAGCTTCGTCCAAATTGGGAAGGATCTCTACGAGCTACTCGAAACAAAACGACGTTTTAGACAAAGTGATCGCTTACGGGCGACCTCTTCAATTTGAAGCTGGAGAGCATAATACTTGGTATTGATCTGAATCGCTAGGGTACCGTATACATTAAAGTTACGATGCAGTTGGCGTACACAGTTGATATTCCTATCGTTGACCACAACGCCAGAGCCATTAGCGTAACTCTCTATAGATTAGGGAAGAAGGCAAAATAGATTGGTCTAGCAGTGAATGAAAACATAACAAAGTACCTCCTGGCAACAAACAAAAGGCCTCAACATATTGCAACTCACGTGACTGCTGGTATCTGTACCTTCGAAGTTTAAAAAAGCATTGGAATAACTCATGCCAGGAGTATTTGTACTGAACAGAAACGTGGACGATGACGAATAAGGATGATAATGATCTAGGAGATGAGATTCGAGAGATACATTACACGGAAGATATACGGCCCTGTCCGCGTAAGGGAAGGGTATCGCAGAAAATGATACCACTAACTGTATGAGCTCCATAATGACAGCAAACCGCAAGGTTTAACGTCTCCCCTAGTTTTGACAGATCGGTCGAAAAGATGAAGATGCTGCAGTGATCTTTTGAATCCACTTCCTGTAACAGCTGTCGAAGCCTTGTTTAACCGGCAAGCGACTGTAAAGCCATAGAAGAAGAAGAGGATATTTCATAATAATCCTTGTAATATATTAACAAATACTTGGACACATCGCTCTCCTCTTCTGGAAGGGCATGTATACAGATTAAGACTATACACAGTTGGCATTCATCGCGCAGGACAGAGTCTCTTTCCCATCACTAATCCAACTTAAAACGTAAGATCCTTGATGTGCTCGTTTTAGTAAACCTCACAAAAGGTTTAATTTTCTTTCTTCCTGCTTGCGTCCTTTGCAGATGTTCGGAGGAGATTATTGTACTTCTTTCTTACACATATTAGGGGAATAATCTGGGTATTTTCTGGAATTCATGAAGTTAGGCATGGGGTCTCGGGACTCACTTTATCAAGGTTATATGGAAAAGAAGAAGGGATAGATACACATTAGCCTCTCACTTGTTTGGCATTTTCGTCACTAAACTACATTTTACGAGGACATGGATCATCATCCGCTTGCAACCGCGCTTTTTGTAAGCAGTTGACGAGATCCGATTAGACTCTTAAGATTAAGGATAAGTAGGAATGCCACAGAAAAAGACTACAAGTATTTTAGTAGGGCAAACAAATGCTTTCCATCTGCCTTACTTCACACTCACTGACAACGTGGTGTCAGTTACCCAACAATTGTTCCTTTTATTTGCCATTCAGCACCAATGAGAACACCGAGTTAAGCCAAGTCCTTCTGCTCCTGATGACCAGAGTAGAGGTCGTTCTTTCACACTGCTTCCTCTAGCGCTTACTGCATGGAATACTTTCAAGTCTGGAGTGCTTTCCAATCCGACAGTGCAGTCGCTATCTCATTAATTGGCTGAATTAAGTCAATGTCGTCGTATATCTCATCGTTCCATCGACTGCCAAGGCGCTAAGAACCATAAAACTAGAACTAGAAAACTTCTAAACCCGGCTTGTCGGATATCGGCAGGACAGGATGTATAAGCAACTTTATAGCTTTGCCTTTGTTGGTCGAGAGAGTACAAAACTTTTCAATTGCCAATTGAGTCCGAAGTAACATTTGTTGACAACAGTGAGTCTCCCATGGATTACAAGACTGACTCTGTTCCTGATGTTAAAGCTGGTTCCTGGTTAGGCGAAATGTTATGACTTTCAGCAGTGAGCTGGAAACCAATACATGAGTATGTTGAATGTTCGTTTGATGGCAAGAGATATTTCGAATGTCCCTCGCTCACTATTAACCCCCTTCACCATGTTTACCCGGTTTGGAGAAAATAGAACCGATGATGTCATTACCATGGGTTTACGTCAGAATTTGTTCACTTTTGTAACTTGCCTTTTTAACTCAGTAGCTCGTATTAATTTATCCAACATTAAATTAAGGTGATCGCACAATAGAACGCCAACATCTCTGAAACCATGCTTAGTATCGAACTCGGACACGGAGATGTTGTTCCCGCTTCTATCGCATCTGTTTGCATTGCTCAAAGTCAGTTTACAAAGTTGTATAAGTTTCGTGAGAGACCAAACTCAGGCATAGCGGCATAAAGGCAGCTCTTTTTAGTGCAGTCGAAGGCAGCAGGGAAGTTCGAAGAAGAAGAAGAAGAAGAAGAAGAAGAAGAAGAAGGTATGCGTTAACCTTTTCCCACACATCCTGAATATCGCGTCAAATATACAATTGTTCTGTCTTAAGTCACACTGATAAGATCCTATCCAAGTGCTACCTATTCACGCATCCCTTTCACATCCGTCAGCTGAAATAGGAAGAAATTGCGGTCGCCCCTCGGCATGGAATGTCAACCCCTCTGAGCCTACTTCGGACTTGAAATAAAGGCCTCTCGTAAAAACCCCGTCAGCCGTTTGGAGGCGGCTTAGTATCAAGTGTAGGTCCCTCCATTTGTTGGAAAGACATCAGATTGGAGCAGGAGCTTGCCGAAAATCGCTTCAGCGATTACAAAGCGACTATTATGAAGGAAGTGTTGATAACTTAACTCGTCTTCGAGTTCATGGCGAAATCGCAAGCGAGGCAGATGAAAAAGAAAATAATGTTTATGGTTCTGATACTCTAACAGTCACACATGTACAATTTTAGTTTCGTGGAGTTCGTTCTGATAACTTTGATGGAAAAAAAGCATCACGGTGTGAAAGGCCAATTGTCGAAATGTCGATAAATCATTGGAATCCTACCGTCATGCGAGCACTGTTTGGATCCCACTACGCTAAAAACACTTTAGAGCCACTTGAAAGAAAGAAGCTGAATATATGGGTGCCACATAATTTAATAAAAAGAAATCTGAGGGACCGAATTTCGAGCTACGAGTCCCCGCCTTTGGTGATTGAAGCGGATGATGACTGGTGATCAGTTACGGTAACGTCATATGAAAACGATAGTGGTTCAATAGCAGTGAGCCTGCACAAATGGTCTCCAAACCAGGAATGACGCCAAATCAGGCTGGATTGGCGAGGAATCAGCTGCTTCTCTAATCATCCAAACTATTAATTTGATAGTGACTCGCCAGAAGCTACACGAGCTTGGTTTAAAGGTTTTTATGCATTCACCTTATAGCCAGAACCTCGCACCAAGTGCTTAACATCTGTTCTCGTGTAGGGCGAATGATTTGGCTGGTGAAAAAGAGGCTTCAAGAGAAGCCTGTAAAAATCGCTAAAATAGTTTCTATGAGAAAAACATAAAAATCAATTTAATCACAAAAATAATGGATGACTTTTTACTTGATCAATATCTCTCGCTCTCTCTCTCGAATGATAGAATAAACCGTAAAATCTGCAAAATGAATAAAGCAGTTCTCAGGACATTTAATTAAATTCGCCTACGCTAATAATCTTTAGCAAATAATTAACAGAATCAAGTGACAAAACATAACAAAACAATACAAATAACATAAAAATTTAAATATTTACATACATACATATATACACAGGTATAATCATGTACAATGGGGATAGTTGGATAATGCCAAAGAGCAACATGGCACCGTGCAACATCCGCCAACAAACCGATAAATGAAGTTTGCCGAACGACGGCGAAATCATTGCAATTAACAACAAGGCGAACAATGTAAATTTAACGCGAAACATTAATTGAAACATTAAACGGTACATTTTATTGCTTAATTTACATGGAAATTAACTGAAACACGCTGACAAAGCAATGCAAACGAAGCAACGAAGGGAGCGCTGCCAGCAACAAGGATAACTTCAAGTAACAACACGAGGAAGAAGAGCAATGAGTAAGAAAAACAAAAACAATCAAAATTACAATAGAAAAGATACAGCGCAAGAAGAGGTAGGAAGCAAGAGAACGGAGAGAGTGTAGAGCAGTGCAGACAAGCAGAGAAATCACAGAAAGCGGAATGTGACCCTAAAATACTTGCGACAGGACAGACCTTTCCTTGACGGCGCAGCGCGAAATGTCGGCAGGCAAAGACGCATAAATGAATCGAAATGAAATTTAAAATAAAAGCACCAAGCTACATAAATATTTATATACATATATATATATACGTATGTAAGTACATATATATGATAGTATGTATGTGTAAGGACATTTTAATTCTCAATTTCACACCCTAACTAAACGCACCGCCGCATTTCATGCTCATCACAACCGCTGGTATCTCCGAGTCTTGGAATATTGCGACCGTTACGCTTGGGTCCGCTGCGAAAATTGTCGACATTTGGCGTGAACTTTTACACTGCTCTCCTCGCGCGCTTCTTTCTCTCCCTCTTACTTGCTTTTTTGGCTGCTGTCAATTTTTGCTTTATGACCTTTTTTTTGTTTGTTGTTGTTGGTGGTAGCATTTTTTACATTTTTGTCTGCGCTTTTTGGGTGTAAATTTTCAACTTTTCGCTACAATTTTTCATTCCTCGTTCTGCTTTCCATGCTCTCTACTTTAGTTAGTGAAGCCACTCACCCGATCCTGCCAAGTTTTATACCGTTAAGGCTCATTAGATTTGCGAAATGTTTTGACACTGTGTGACGGCATGCCTGACGTTAATGTTATTGCATTAGCGGCTTTATGCTGTGGACCGAACTGGCGAGTTGTCGTTGCGGCAGCTAGAGGTCGCGCTTGGCCTGCAGCAGTCAGCTTTTTTTTGCATTCTCTTCCAGTTTTCTGAATTTTATACAATTTTTGTCTCTAACAATTAGATTAATAAATGCCATTAAAATCCGAGTGTTTATTTTTATTATTCTCAATATGGCCATTTGCCATTTGGCACTGCTGGCAGCCCGCGAAGGTAGTATTTTATTTGCAGTTGAGCTTGAAAATTTTATTATTATTATTTTTTTTTGTTGAAAAATTGATGAAGAACAAAAATAATTTAGCGCCACATTAAACACAAATTATTATTGACATTAAAATGTGGGATCGAGTCTGTTTTATTTAAAATTATTATAAATGGAAATAAATTAAATTAAAATTGCGAAAAATATAGACTGGTTTTCCAACGATTTAAGTAAATAGTAGTGAGCGACGAATTACGGTACTGTATCGCAAACAAGAGAGACTACCTTACTAAGGGAACAGCAACAGAGTATGCGATAAAGTGTTTTTGCGGGGAGTTCTTCTTCATTACTTTAACATGAAGAAAAGTGCTACCGAAAGCCATCGTATTTTACTGGACGTTTATGGTGACCATGCTTTAACCGAACGAACGTGCCATAAGTGGTTTGCACGGTTTAAAAGTGGCAATATCGACTTAGACGACGGAGAACGATCCGGACAGCCAAAAAAATTTCAAGACGAAGTATTGGAGACATTGCTCGACGCAGTTGCATGCCAGATGCAAGAAGAACTTGCAAAAGTATTAGGAGTTGATCAAGCAACCGTTTCCAGATGATTAAAATCATTAGGATTCATCCAGAAGCTTGGAAATTGGGTGCCTTATGAATTAAAGCCAAAAGACGTCGAACGTCGATTCTGCATATCGGAAATTTTGCTTTAACGCCACCAAAAGAAATCATTTTTGCATCGGATTGCCACTGGCGATGAAAAATGGATTCATTATTATGACCCAAAGTGCAAGAGGTCGTATGTGAAGCCCGGCCAACCATCGACATCCACGGCAAAGCCGAATATCCATGGTGCCAAGGTTATGCTATGTATTTGGTGGGACCACAAGAGTGTGCTCTATTATGAGCTATTGAAATCGGGTCAGACGATCAATGGGGACCTCTACCGAGAAAACAATTGATTCACCAGAATATGCGACCAGACACGAATCAATAACTTTTCATCATGACAGCGCTTGGCCACATGTTTCAAGGCCAGTTAAAAACTATTTGGAAAACTGTGGGTGGGAAGTTCTACCTCATCCGCCTTATAATCCAGACATAGCACCTTTCGATTACCACTTGATCAGATCAATGCGGAATGCCCTCACTGGAGTACGCTTCACTTCAGAACAGGGTATCAGAAATTGGCTCGATTCTTTTTTGACCTCCAAGCCGGAGAAGTTCTTTTGGGATGGGATCCTTCCCTAAAAACCCCTGTAACACATTTATTTCACAGGCTTGCGACTATTGCCGTGCTGTTCTAAAATCTTCCACAGCATAATCACAGTTTAATCTTTCTCTATATTCAATCTTCATTCTTTATTGCTGTCATTGATTTACAAGTTTCGTCATTGATTTTGCAGTCTCTCGTATAATGCATGTTAATCTCTGAACTTCTTTCCAGTGGAGGTGCCCACCAGACATTCTTCCAATAGACAAAAAAAGTCATCACTAGCTACAACTCTTAGAGAGTCTCGTTGAGCTTACGGCTAAGAGGTTCCAACTTTATTTCTCGTATCCTCATATCTATCATGACTTTCTCAGGATCATAAAAGCTCAGTTGCAGACCCGTTCAATGCTACAAACAGTTCTTTGTTGTTATTAGTTTTGTGTTCAGTTAGCAATTCCACTTCTGAATTTTATGAATCATCGCGAGAAGCTGAAGCTCAAATTTTGTATCACCAAAAACTGTCTGAGTTAGTTTCATAGCTCACATTTCGCTCTCTCTTCCACTACTTACAGTATTTATCATAGCTGATAGGAAGAATATTTCTGTGCTTAACCCTCGTTGTCATCGTCCACATGCATGCATATATTTTAGACAAGCAGTTCTCTGGTAGGGCGATAGAATCTTTACTAAATTATTATCGCTTGGAGCTCAGGCTTGCTCTAGCGAGCGAGCATTTGAGCTCCGTAGAGAATCATTTCCTAAATAAACTGATTCTGATCTACTTTACAAACCTTCCTTATGTAAGCGATCTATGATCTGGATTTGGCAAAGAGGCGAGTAGATCTGCTAGTGAACGAGATCAATCTCTCTTGGAATCAAATAAGCAGTTCATGGCAGCCATAACTTCGAATTGGTAGCCAGTTTCGTCTTACTTGGTACTATTAGTATTATCAGCTATGAAACCCGATGCAGAATCAATCTAGTCAAAACGAGGTGCTGAGTAGCAAATGAAAGGTAAACTCATCTCTGCATATACAAGAACAAGAGCCTACAAGCTACTCATCAATCACGTCGTACTATACGGTGAAGAGGCTTTCACTGTGATAACATTCGATGTGTCTGTATAAGAGGCTTTCAAGTGAAAGGTTTTGCGGGTTTCGAAAAGGCGAGTACCACCGACGATGGAGCCATAAGCTACACAATATATACGAATGAAGGAAAACTCGACCCAGTATCCTTCACTTTTTTGGCATGCTCAGGTTGCCTTGACTATAATCGCCTAAGCAGTTTGTCTAATCAGGTAAGGGAGGAACGCATAATTTATTTCTTTGGGCGGAACTCCCAGGTCTTTACTCGAAGAAGGCTGGGAAAACACTAAAAAGAGAGAACAGGTTGTAGTTATGATTCTAGGATAGGATAAAATTCATTGTACGCAATAGGATCACTTGAGAATTGCATTGCTTCATAGATATATATGAAAATACACACATACATGCATCCCATAATCCAAAAAATACAAATGGCAGAAAAAATAAGCCTGGAATCTGGTGTCTACGACAATCAAGAAGAAAAATAAATACTAAATTCAATAGGTGAAGTGTGTGTAATATAATATTTAAGAACAGCGTGAGTATGGTGGTTGATCTGGGTCTATTTTGTCACTCTCTTTTCGACCTTGAACGCTTCGTTCTAGGCTCGAATCGGTATTGGTATTTCTCAAACTAAAGATATTCGATAGATTTTTTATTTTTTTGGTGGAAGTCACACCAACTGCTAAGTGTGTTTCTTCATGGAGGGTGCGAGCTTCATATTCGTTGGTTACGTCATCATTCCAGGTATTCGGAGTTAAATATTTCATAATGATATTAAGCGATGACACGGCATTCCTCTCTCCCACAAAACGGTCAAAGCCAAGTTTGAGCTCTCTATAGAAAAAAACCCCGTGTCCTTGCCTAATCATAAGCAAAATAAAATTTAAAAGCTTCAATGTAATTTATACACACCAAAAAATGGCATAAAAATTACCAAAATGCCTTTTCATATCTATTAGCTGGCGGCAGCTGTTGCAAGATGAGGCCAAAAAGTCATTGCGGTAATATTCATGGTAATTGTACGAAATAACCAGAGCAGTTGTTGTAAAACTCCCGGGCAACATTGGTTACATTAAAAAATTTGTTGAAAAACACCAAAAAAAAATAAAAAAAAAAATATATAAAAAAAATAAAAACACAACAACAAAAAGCGCAGCAAATTCTATGAACGACAATAAAAACGTAATGATACCTACAACAACAATATTATTTTCTCTTCAGTAAACCAGCTGCTACCAAGAGAACGCGAGTCAGCCAAAAATCTGAGTAGACAAATAAGTGGGAAAACAGAGCAAAAAAAAAAAACAACAAAAAAATAGAAAAAAATAAGCAGAAAAATAAATAAATGAGAACATTACAAGGTAGCGGGTTTTCTATGCAAATCAGCGCTGTCGCCGTTGGGGGTAGAGGTAACATTTAAAAGTAACTGTAAATTCAAGGTAATGAACTGATGGACGTCAAGCAGTCACCAAGACACCACCCAACAAAGGCAATGGCAATGCAAAACTTCAGGTTGTGGGTGTAAATCCTGTTAAAAGCCGTCAAAGCGCTTCATAAACAGCAAAAAAACAAAAAAAAAGAAGAAAAACCGAAGATGACAAGAACGAAGGCGGAATGTGCTGGAGGTAGACAGGGAAATCAACGTGCGTAACGTATTGCTCGAATTGGAATTTTTCTGTTTGGAAAAAAAAATAAAAATAAAAATAAAAAGTATAAAATACAAATGAAGAAAAAATAGATAAAAACATAAGGCTCTCTCCCTCTCTTTGGCTCTCTCTCTCTCTCACACCCCCCACAGAAAAAAAGGCCTAATGACAGCTTATTAGCATGTCGCCACAGCAGGACAGTTACGTGTATCTAACAGTACTTCTGCTACATACGTTCCATGCAAGAAAGTGTCAACGAGAAGACCGAAGGCAGCTTTCTATGCTGCGTGTGGAGGTATCAACCTCAGCAAGTTGCTCCTTTACTGTTCGTCAGGCGCGTGCCGTGGACTATTTTAGCGCAATAATGCTGACTTTACGATTCAAAACAAGATGTTCGACGCTAGTTAAAAGCGGAAACACGACCTCCAGTGCGGTTGTTTGTGGAAATCAAGCAATCTTATTATGACCATGAAAAAGAGATTTTAAATGCAAAATACATTGAAAATTTCATTGGGGCAAAATACTACGTATTAAAGAGAAAATTAAAGCGAAAGTCAAACTTGTACATTAATCTGCTCTGAGTACCTCGCCTTAGGGAGAACATTACCTAGTATAAAGATAAGCTGGAGCCGAAGGGGTACTGCTTCAGGGACCGAGACCAATTGTAATACTATTCTAGGACTCTGTACTAGCCCTTATAAGAGACAAATATGCTGACTTAACATCAGTAGAAAGATAGAAAGATAGTTAGAGAGTTAGTACCGAGCTGAATCGCAGTTAGCAGATTCTGACCAGGCATTGTACAATACCATCAGTCGGTCATAAGTACAGTTTTATTGCAAAAAACATAGAAAATTGAAATTAGTCCAGCAGATTTTGATCCTCATCAATAGTCCTGTACCCACGGACTACCTAAAAAGACAGAAAACTAAAAATTCCGTTGTCGTCTGCAGCGCTGTGAAATGGAGCAAAACGAAATACTTCTCCACCAAGTAGTATCGTACATTTTATTCGATAAATATCTGGTCTCTATCGAAGTCAAGGGTATATTCTTTACCATAGTGCTTATTTGCATACAAGTCTTAATGAAACAGAGTAAGGCTAATATTAATCCTACTAAGGCAGCTGTTATTTTTTTACTAGAAGACTAACACTAAAAGGAAATTAAAATTAAAATTAAAATTAAAATTAAAATTAAAATTAAAATTAAAATTAAAATTAAAATTAAAATTAAAATTAAAATTAAAATTAAAATTAAAATTAAAATTAAAATTAAAATTAAAATTAAAATTAAAATTAAAATTAAAATTAAAATTAAAATTAAAATTAAAATTAAAATTAAAATTAAAATTAAAATTAAAATTAAAATTAAAATTAAAATTAAAATTAAAATTAAAATTAAAATTAAAATTAAAATTAAAATTAAAATTAAAATTAAAATTAAAATTAAAATTAAAATTAAAATTAAAATTAAAATTAAAATTAAAATTAAAATTAAAATTAAAATTAAAATTAAAATTAAAATTAAAATTAAAATTAAAATTAAAATTAAAATTAAAATTAAAATTAAAATTAAAATTAAAATTAAAATTAAAATTAAAATTAAAATTAAAATTAAAATTAAAATTAAAATTAAAATTAAAATTAAAATTAAAATTAAAATTAAAATTAAAATTAAAATTAAAATTAAAATTAAAATTATAATTAAAATTAAAATTAAAATTAAAATTAAAATTAAAATTAAAATTAAAATTAAAATTAAAATTAAAATTAAAATTAAAATTAAAATTAAAATTAAAATTAAAATTAAAATTAAAATCAAAATTAAAATTAAAATTAAAATTAAAATTAAAATTAAAATTAAAATTAAAATTAAAATTAAAATTAAAATTAAAATTAAAATTAAAATTAAAGTTAAATTAAAATTAAAATTAAAATTAAAATTAAAATTAAAATTAAAATTAAAATTATAATTAAAATTAAAATTAAAATTAAAATTAAAATTAAAATTAAAATTAAAATTAAAATTAAAATTAAAATTAAAATTAAAATTAAAATTAAAATTAAAATTAAAATCAAAATTAAAATTAAAATTAAAATTAAAATTAAAATTAAAATTAAAATTAAAATTAAAATTAAAATTAAAATTAAAATTAAAATTAAAATTAAAATTAAAATTAAAATTAAAATTAAAATTAAAATTAAAATTAAAATTAAAATTAAAATTAAAATTAAAATTAAAATTAAAATTAAAATTAAAATTAAAATTAAAATTAAAATTAAAATTAAAATTAAAATTAAAATTAAAATTAAAATTAAAATTAAAATTAAAATTAAAATTAAAATTAAAATTAAAATTAAAATTAAAATTAAAATTAAAATTAAAATTAAAATTAAAATTAAAATTAAAATTAAAATTAAAATTAAAATTAAAATTAAAATTAAAATTAAAACTAAAATTAAAATTAAAATTAAAATTAAAATTAAAATTAAAATTAAAATTAAAATTAAAATTAAAATTAAAATTAAAATTAAAACTAAAATTAAAATTAAAATTAAAATTAAAATTAAAATTAAAATTAAAATTAAAATTAAAATTAAAATTAAAATTAAAATTAAAATTAAAATTAAAATTAAAATTAAAATTAAAATTAAAATTAAAATTAAAATTAAAATTAAAATTAAAATTAAAATTAAAATTAAAATTAAAATTAAAATTAAAATTAAAATTAAAATTAAAATTAAAATTAAAATTAAAATTAAAATTAAAATTAAAATTAAAATTAAATTAAAATTAAAATTAAAATTAAAATTAAAATTAAAATTGAAATTGAAATTAAAATTAAAATTAAAATTAAAATTAAAATTAAAATTAAAATTAAAATTAAAATTAAAATTAAAATTAAAATTAAAATTAAAATTAAAATTAAAATTAAAATTAAAATTAAAATTAAAATTAAAATTAAAATTAAAATTAAAATTAAAATTAAAATTAAAATTAAAATTAAAATTAAAATTAAAATTAAAATTAAAATTAAAATTAAAATTAAAATTAAAATTAAAATTAAAATTAAAATTAAAATTAAAATTAAAATTAAAATTAAAATTAAAATTAAAATTAAAATTAAAATTAAAATTAAAATTAAAATTAAAATTAAAATTAAAATTAAAATTAAAATTAAAATTAAAATTAAAATTAAAATTAAAATTAAAATTAAAATTAAAATTAAAATTAAAATTAAAATTAAAATTAAAATTAAAATTAAAATTAAAATTAAAATTAAAATTAAAATTAAAATTAAAATTAAAATTAAAATTAAAATTAAAATTAAAATTAAAATTAAAATTAAAATTAAAATTAAAATTAAAATTAAAATTAAAATTAAAATTAAAATTAAAATTAAAATTAAAATTAAAATTAAAATTAAAATTAAAATTAAAATTAAAATTAAAATTAAAATTAAAATTAAAATTAAAATTAAAATTAAAATTAAAATTAAAATTAAAATTAAAATTAAAATTAAAATTAAAATTAAAATTAAAATTAAAATTAAAATTAAAATTAAAATTAAAATTAAAATTAAAATTAAAATTAAAATTAAAATTAAAATTAAAATTAAAATTAAAATTAAAATTAAAATTAAAATTAAAATTAAAATTAAAATTAAAATTAAAATTAAAATTAAAATTAAAATTAAAATTAAAATTAAAATTAAAATTAAAATTAAAATTAAAATTAAAATTAAAATTAAAATTAAAATTAAAATTAAAATTAAAATTAAAATTAAAATCAAAATTAAAATTAAAATTAAAATTCAAATGCAAATTCAAATTCAAATTCACTTTCAAATTAAATTCAAATTCAAATTCAAATTAAAATTCAAATTCAAATTCAAACTCAAATTCAAATTATAATTGTAATAAAATTTAAACTAAACTTAAAAGTTAAGAATTAAAAAAATTATAAATTAGTCTAAAATGACATTTAAAAAAATAAAATTAAAATTATAGTTAAAATAAAAGCAAAAACAAGAGTACAATTAAAATTAACGGAAACATTAACTTCAATACCGCGAATCAATTATTATTTATTACTTTTTCTTCTGAATCGCTCAGGTAATCGGTCTTATTGGGAATTTCAAAACAAAAAATCGTGTAGAAATTCTGATAGAGAACAAAGAATAAAATATCGACATTTATTTTTGTTTTAAGTTCAAAATGTTCACCCATATTTGTATACATGAAATTCCCAATAACAACGAATGTTATCAAAATTTTCTTAATAATGTCTTGCGATTGCGTCTTCATAGCTTACTGATTATTTTCGCTATTTAAATACGCTCAGTCTCAGTATGGCCATCAGTTGAGCTTTAAACGTTGCTTCAATCGTTCGTGTCTTATCTTGAAATATTTTTGAATTTTAATTGTGTATTTCAATTGTCACCACTACTGCAGTGAAAGTCAACTAAAATGTCGCGTAAATTTTTTTGTTGTCTACTAATCATCGCACTAACCGCCACTATGTTCTCTTCTGGATCCTCTGTTGGACTAGATTACCGAGTAAAACCGAAATGGCCACGACACGAGTATTCCGGCAGACGTTATGGAATTAAGCCTGTCCACTTTAACAACAACAATCAAGAATACCGCAATGAAAAATGGAGGTTGTAAATTCTTTGCCATGTAAATAAATATGTAATTCTACTAATGTAAATATAAACTCAGTGAATCTTCTAAGATTAAATAAAGAATACGAAAAAATTGTTTTGGAACTCAAAAGACAAATAGATATTTTTCTTTTGAATATATTAGTGTGATTGTCGAGAGGCATGTACTTTTCCATTTGAATTGGAGTGGCCATCGTTAAAGCAGTTACATTCGAGTCAGCCGAAGAGCAGCAGTATTTTCTTCTTATTGCATTTGGCAGGCGAAGGAAACTTCTAGTGATCAGAGTCTATTTATGCAGTCCTTCAAATATAGAGAAAAAGAGTCAACTTTCTTTCGTTCTAACGCAAGCCATCTTGTTGGACAATCAGAGAGCCGGTTTCATATCACTGCGCTTTCATTGGATATACCACGTACAACCAAGTCCTCCTCCACCTGGTCTTTCCAACGGAGTGGAAGTCTTCCTCTTCCTCTGCTTCCACCGGCGGGTACTGTATCGAAAAGTTTCAAAGCTGGAGCACACCTAGCCATCCGGAACACATGAACTATCCAGCATGGCCGTTTTCCCTTGATTCGCAGAACTACACGTATGTCAATGGCGTCGTATATCTCGTACCATCGGCTGCGGTATTCGCCGTTACCAACTCATAACTCATAACGCAAAACTTTTCTTTCGAAATCTCCTAACGCCGATTCATCAGCTGTTGTTATCGTCTATGCCTCGGCACTATATAGCAGGATGGGAACAGTAAGTTACTTGTAGATTGTGGCTTGCCTTCGCCAGTCGGTGCGTTGGATTTCCAGGCTAACATTGTTATTGGTATTAATACTGGTTCCAAGACGAAGTTATCTGCGACTTTAAAGTTAAGACTGTTCACAGTGGTAAACGAGTTTGATGGCAGAAGATATTTCATCTTGCCCTCGTTCGCTACCAGAACCATATCCTTCGCTTCCTTATCCAGTCTGGGTAAATCAGAACTCATGGCGCGGTTGTTGAGGCCAATATATGGTATAGGTATGTATAATTGGCGCTTTGTAACCGCTATGGTTTTGTGTCTTGATGTTTTTCCAACAAATGGAGGGATCTATATTTTATACTAAGCCGCCTCCGAACGGCTGTTGGTTTTTTTTACGACGAGCTTTGATTTTGACTTCAGAAATACACTCGGAGCGGTGGGACTATAAAAGTTAGTTGTCTAAAATGTTTGATGTTGATCGAACAAATACTTGAACCCTGATCTTCAGGATGGCAGTACGCAAGGCTAACCACTCGGCTATTGTGGCTGCCCTGTGACCTTTAGGCTTCGTTAATGCACTTGGGATACACGAAGAACAATACACCTAAGATCACAGTGCATATTCTTTGTATTATCTCTCTATTTACCCCTAATCTGGTACAATGAGTTACTACACCCATTACAACAACAAATTGTTCAAAGTTTCTTACAATATCTTGGATTGTCATAATATTTCACATATTTGATTAATAGACTGCATATTCTGAACGAAGACATTAGTAGAGTGAGAGCACGGCGTGTCTCTTTAAAAAACTTTTTCCCCGAGCTTTTTCACAGATTCCTTGGGGACTTAGCAGTTTTCTTTACAAGCGGCCTCGGAATGGATTTTTTTCTCCTAGAAATACAACTGGAGAGATCCCATTCCCTGCCGAGGGTCAGATTGGTCTGGTTCAAGGGTTCAAACACCTTCTCTGCTGGGCAAGAGCAAAGTAAGACTCCATTTCTTAGTTACTTTGTTTCTCATAGAAAAAACTGCATAAAAGCGAAATTCCCTTACAGTTAAAATGCTTAAAATACAATAAAAAATTTCTTTTCTTCTAACAAAGACTAATAATTTTTCAAATTTTCCAATTTCAAAAGGCATAGTTTTCTAATTTTGGTTAGCATAATTGAATGCAAAAACTATTCGCTTGCACTTCATACCAACACACACACACACTTTGTGTGACCGAAAGAGGAATGTGTGCCCGAACCGGCCTCAAATTCAACCACCAAAATGGTAAGTATAAAGTAGAAACGGGAACAGTTGGACCGCAAGCGCTTTCAGCCGTCCATCCTACATGCCGCATGTACCTAAAATACAAAACCGTTATGTATACTATAGAAACTATGAAAAACTAAAAACTAAACATTTGTATAGAAAGAACATGAAATATGTACGAGTATGGAGCACCCAAAGAAGGGACTACAAAGCAAAATCGGTTGACTAACAAAATACTCACTCAACCAGCCAACTGACCACTAACGATTTTCCTTTGAAAAATGACATTTTGCACCATTACCTTATTTTTATTTATTTTTTTTTTTTTTTTGGTTACTTCACCTGCACACCTCGAAAAAAAGGTAGCAAAGCACAAAAGCTGAAAGGTTTTCAAATAGTTTTTCTATATAAACAACATAAATTTTACAAAATAATAGTGTATACTTTTGGGCTCCACAGAGGGGGTGGGGAGAGAGAGAGAGCGCATGTGTGTGTGTGTAGAGAGAGTGAGTGAGTGATCCAAAAGTGCCAGCCTTGAATGTTTTGAGCTGATTTACGTTGCCAATAGCTGCTGTAGGCAAGTGGTTCATGTATAAAAGGCATCGAGGCACAGATGCAGCTAAGCTTCATCTCCTCGGCAAGCGCAAAGCTATCGCCTATAGGAGTGGTGAGTATGAGGTGTGAGTAATATAATATTTTGGTGGTGTGAAGGTGTGGTAATTATTTTTCGTAACACAAGCCGATATGTAGTAACGAGTTGAAATGAGGAGGAGAAGTGTAGTTTAGAAAATGGTTGTAAAACTAAAGGTAAATAACAGTAAATCTTGTATGCCAAGCAGTTCAGTTGACAAAAATTTACTTATTTATTTATACTTTTTTTTTTTAAGATGCATCAGATGGTCAGGTCAGGCAACAGAGTGTGCAAAGTCCTACACAGTGAACATTTTTTTTGGGTTAAATAAATTGGATGATTGAGAAGATCTCCGCGGTTTTTGCCACAGATAGCAACCCACGGAATTAGCAGTGGTTTTCTTAATTTTCGGAAATTTTGTTGTTGTCAAAAATGTACTAATTTCTGAACGGCCAGTCACTCAAAAGTAAATGCTGAGAGTACGAAGAGATTGAAGTTACTACCCAACATGGCAAAATGATCAATTCTGTGCTCTACTGTCAACAATTTACTAGCTTATAACAAATTCTCCAAAAAAACGTTCAGAATTGACTAGTAGAAAAGATTTTTGTATTTCATTATGTCAACGTCGTAAGAAAAGAAATTATCGCCTAAATTTGAAGCTGCATATAAGAGAACCATACCGGGTTGTTAGTTGAAGTTTGCCGGTTTCACTAGTAGATGTCGCTAGCAATATGTATAAATTTCTATGATTTGGCATGTATGTAAATTTTTTCTATTGACATTAACCTACAAAAATACGTAAGTCACATTCCGCCAAAATAATAGCGTCATATTTTTTTATATCAGTGAATATGTCGACTTTCGTTCCAAGTAAATCGCATTTGCGGAATTCGTTGCTTTTCTTATTTCATCAAAAGAAAAAAGCAACTGAAGCTCACCGGTTGCTGGTAGAAACTTATGGTGATTAGAACATGTGAGACAAGGTTTCGTCAATTTAAAAGTGGAGATTTCGATTTGACAGACAATGAACATCCTGGTGCAGCGAAAAAGTTCGAAGACGAGGAATTGCAGGCGTTATTGGATGTTGATCCAACTCAATCGCAACAAAAATTGGCAGAAACACTACATGTAACTCGAAGAGCAATTTGCCAATGTTTAAAGCCATGGGAAAGATCCAGAAGTATGGAAAATGGGTGCCACACCAGCTGAACGATAGACAAATGGAAAATCGAAAAACCGTTTGTGAAATGCTGCTTCAACGATTCGAAAGGAAATCTTTTCTGCATCGAATTGTCACGTGGGACGAAAAACCCGGAGCAAAAAAAATCATGGCTTTTCCCTGGTGAAGCTCGCCCATCGACTGCAAGGCCAAATCGCTTTGGCCGTAAGACAATGCTCTGTGTTTGGTGGGACCAGTGTGGTGTGGTGTACTACGAGTTGTTAAAACCTGGTGAAACGGTGAACACGGATCGCTACCGACAACAAATGAACAATTTGAATCATGCGTTGATCGAAAAACGGTCGGAATGGGCCCGAAGAAATGACAAAGTTATCTTGCAACATGACAACGCGCCGTCTCATACCGCTAAACTGGTGAAAGACTCATTAAAAGCACTTAATTGGGAAATATTATCGCACCCGCATCGATGGGACACTCCCTTTTAGAGCAGTGCTTCGCTACTTTTGAAGAAGTCGAAAAATGGCTCGTCGAATGGTTTGCCTCGAAAGAGAAACAGCTTTTTTGGAATGATCAATGGTCAATACTTCTAATAAATAAAAAAAATTTGAGATTCCTCTGAAAATTAAGTGTTTTCTTTATCAAAAAAACCGGCAAACTTCAACAAACACTCCTGGTATATGGTGATTTTGAGTTCATATGGAACCATTTTAATTAAGATTTTGCTGCATAATTTTGGGCGGCCAGCTGGCTTTGGCATACTTACAAATCAATAGGTCCTTAAATAGTTCGCTTCTCAACTTTTCTTCACTAATTTATTTATTAATAAATAAAATAAAATTCAATTTAAAAAAATATTTCCTTTTTTCTCTCAGTGCATAGTTTTCACAAACGAGCTACAGCTTAGAGAAAATTGGTTAAAAACAATTATTTTTTTTGTTTGTGCAACTAAATACTGTTGAGCAACGATAGTAACCTAATGCTGATGCAATGGTTGACTGTGTAAGGGTAAATAGTGTCTGATATATTTTACACCTTTTTTTGTTTGGGAAAGCAACACACTACTGGATAAGCTACTTTTTTGGTAGAATAAATTTTTGCAAAAATTTAATTATTGAACAAATTTTAATGGGAAAATATGATTCAAGGTAACATTCAGTAGCTGAGACAGGAAAAAAAAAGGTTATTTAGAAAGCTTTTTAGGATGATAAGATATGTGGTTATGGGAGTTGCGACATATGAGTGTATATATAAAAAAAAATTTATATGGAAGAGTTTTGGATATTTTAGCTTATAAGTAGAGGATATATATTAAAAATTACATACATATATGAGTAAAAATACTCGTACGTTGCTTTGCAAAATATCCGAAACCTTTTATTCTCAACCCTTATTTCTCCAGTCCCCTCCTTCCGCTCAAGCCAGTTCATATCACTCGTTGGCTGTTTTCGTTTTTACTCAACTCAACTCATTAAATGCGCAGATTAGTTTATCATTTAATTATGGTAAATATCCAAAACAAATTGGTTTCTAGCTATAAACAAACATACACAGGCACATAGACACATATATTTATTTATACAGCCTTGGCCAAAAGTATTAGGCATCCCACTAAAATACAAGAATTCTCAAATGTGGCTATCAAAGTTACCACTTCTTTTTGTAAATGTTTTACATGGGTATTTAACTGTTGATTGAATGAATAAATTGTGTAATATTAAAAGACATAGCACTCTGGGTAAGCTAAACCTAAAAATTGTCATTTTTAAGAAATTCAGAAAATATTTTCGCATTTCAAATTTGAAAGTGAAAATGTAAATTACATTTAGTAAAAAGTTACCAATCTTATAAAAACAGTTCATATATACCGAAATGCCTAAAAAAAGTGAAATTAGTTTCGATGATAGAGTTAGAATTCAAGTTCTAAGTTGAAGAAGGTAAGTCTCAAGTTGAGATTGCCAATTTGGTGGGTTGTTCGCGGTGCGCGGTACGCGGTCCAAAGTGCTATCAGGCGATTTGTGGAGACGAAATCCCACAATAATAAATCAAAAAGTGGAAGAAAGCGTCTAACCAGTAAACGAGAAGACCGAATACTTATGGTATACGCGAATCTCTCAAGGATCGCAAAAAATCTTCTTCTGCCCTTGCAGCTGCCCTTTCGGATGAATTAGTAAACCAGTTAGTACGCGAACAGCTAGAAGAATACTTCTGGAAGCAGGTTTAAAAGGTTGTAAAGCCCGAAAGAAGCCGTGAAGAATATCATCCAGATTGCGTAGTACCCACTGTTAAGCATGGAGGAGACAGCATTATGATCTGGGGCTGCATGGCTGCTGATGGTGTCGGCGAAATTTTCGTTTGCGAGGGTCGCATGGACAGTCAAAAGTACATAAATGTATTAGAAGCTGTTCTTCTGCCTTCGTTAACGCACATTTTCGGCGATATTAATTTAGACGGGGTTCAATTTCAGCAAGACGCGTTGGTTTAGAGATAACAACATTGTTTTGTTAGATTGGCCTGCACAGTCTCCAGATCTTAAACCCATTGAGCACATGGGTGGGCTATTTTAAAACACAAAATTAAGGAACACAGTATAACATCAAAAGCTGCCTTAAAGAATGCCTTAATTAACGAGTGATACGTTATAAGTGCGGAAGAATGTGCAAAGCTTGTACGCAGCATGTCTAAGAGAATTGCTGCCGTTATTAAATCGAAGGGTGGACCTACTAAATATTAATGTTATTGTCACTAATTCATTGTATTTTCAATGAAACTTCATTACTTCGCTTGTTAAAACAAAAAATTCAGTAATTAGTGGGGTGCCTAATACTTTTGGCCAAGGCTGTATATAGAAGAGTAAATATAGACAAGCTGTAAAAATTGATTTATTTATGTAGGCAGAGAATTTTTGGAAAATATTTTATTTAACACTGTTTACATGTTATTGTTTATATACACAGTTTTTTTTAATAATCTACATGTGTATGTTTGCCTGTGCGTATATACAATTTAGTTAGCATTTTAATTGCTTTAGTTTCATATTTACCGAAATTGAATTTGTTGCGTTAAATCAATCTGCCAGCAAATTTTTGTAATACTTCAATTAACAAAATTCTCCCCGCGCGCACCTCGCACCCTCCACCCAGTGAGTATAATGGAATTAGACAAGCTTTGATTATTTGTATAGTCCATACATAGATACATACATATATTCCCATATGACGGTATATACATACATATGTATGTACATACACCTATGTTTCAAATATATTTTCATATATGTTTTATATAGTACATATGTATGTGCCACTTGACACCTCTTTCATTGCCGTGGGCGTTTTATCTTCGTGTACAGGGAATTATATTCCCTGCGGTTGTTATCTATTTCATCTCGCTTGGAAGGTGTGAATTCGTATATATAGCATAAATAGTAATTGCATTATGTTTGTCATAATATTTTCATTTCAATACTCAAATAAATACATATGTATGTATGTAAATGGTTTCCCAAAAGGAGGTGTCATTTTCGAATAGCCTACTATTCCGGTATACTTCTATAATTGAAAGAAAGGCGAGGGCGTTCGATATATGAAAATTATGGCACAAAGCCACACAAGTAAACATTTATTATTCAAAGTATTGCCCATCGGAAGCTACGATGTTTGTCTATCTTTCTGGCAGTTTATGGATCCCATCCCAAAAGAACTTCTCCGGCTTGGAGGTCAAGAAAGAATTGAGCCAATTTCTGATACCCTGTTCTGAAGTGATGCGTACTCCGGTGAGGGCATTCTGCATTGATCTGAACAAGTGGTAATCGAAAGGTGGGTGAGGTAGAACTTCCCACCCACAGTTTTCTAAATAGTTTTTAACTGGCCTTGCAACATGTGGCCGAACGTGTTGTCATAATGAAAAAATACTGATTCGTATCTGGTCGCATATTCTGGTTGTTTTTCAAACGAATCAATTGTTTTCTCGGTAGAGGTCCCCATTGATCGTCTGACCCGATTTCAATAGCTCATAATAGAGCACGCCCTTGTGGTCCCACCAAATACATAGCATAACCTTGGCACCATGGATATTCGGCTTTGCCGTGGATATCGATGGTTGGCCGGGCTTCACATACGATCTCTTGCGCTTTAGGTTATCATAATGAATCCATTTTTCATCGCCACTGACAATCTGATGCAAAAATGACTTCTTTTGGTGGCGTTGAAGCAACGTCTCTTGGCTTTAATTCATAAGGCACCCAATTTCCAAGCTTCTGGATGATCAACTCCTAATACTTTTGCATGTTCTTCTTGCGTATGGTATGCATCTGCGTCGAACAATGTCTCCATTTCTTCGTCTTGAAATTTTTATGGCTGTCCGGGTCGTTCTCCGTCGTCTAAGTCGAAATTGCCACTTTTAAACCGTGCAAACCACTTTTGGCACGGTCGTTCGTCTAAAGCATGGTCACCATAAACGTCCAGCAAAATACGATGGCTTTCGGTAGTACTTTTCTTCATGTTAAAGTAATGAAGAAGAACTCCCCGCAAAAACACTTTATCTGGTACAAATTTCGACATTTTCAAATGAATGAATCAAATTGTTGTTCACGCTAAAACAAATGACATCTACTGAAAACGACGCGAAATGACAGTACCTTTGAAATGAATATAGCCACAGATGAATACGACGCGAAATAATACTAGTAGAGACCATTCACCATTCTCACTGTCTTGCGAAGATTTTTTTTTTTTTTGTTTTTAGAAAATTCTTGAGATAAATGTCAAAACATTCTGTTTAGGCTTAAAATTTTCTACGAAATCGTTTCTCGCGAAATTTTATTATGAGATTCGCATCTTTCTTTCTTTCTTTCAGCTTGTCGTTAAAGCATTCTTTCCATTTTTCGCCAAATAACTGCCAGTTCGGAGCAACTTTTGAAAATCCATTGATGATCTTGCTGTTGGATGTCGTTGCTTGCTTGCTGAAATCATTAACCGAGCCTCTAGGCTGACTACGGTTGTTGTACAGTGTAATTAAGCAAACAGATTATGTACTGATAATCATGAGTATATATATTTTCCAGCTCCCTCATAATCCAACACAGCATGAAAATCCACTTGAAATGGCTTATAATAAATATCAAAAGCGATTTAAGCGAAATTAAAATGCAACAGAAAAGAGACACTTTGAGTTTTAAATTTTTCACACACACACAATTCAGTAGCCATGTATGTATATTGAAGTATATGGTATATATACATATATATATATATATGTGTGTAAGTGCATTTGTGCTTCAAAAGAAGGCAATAATTTGCAAAAATGTCGGAAAATATGAAAGGTACCAACCATTGGCAATGCAAGTACAGCCGAGACTATGCCTGTATGTGAATGTGTGTGCGTGTTTGTAGTGGTCGCAAATATTTATTCTTCTTTTGTCAGCGATTTTTTCAATAACTTTTAATATCCTAATCCCAAATGGGGTACACACACACATACACGTACACATATAACAATAGCGGCAAACGGTATACCCACCGAACGTAATCAACGGAGCTACCGAACGGAATGAAATTAATATGAATATGAGAGTAACAGAGTCAGAGGTTGAATGATCATATTATATATTATATATGTATGTATGTACGTGTATGTGTGTGTGTATGTAAAAAGGTTGTTGAGTGAAAAGTTGGCGTTGGTTGTGAAATCAAAGCTCACATTATGCAGAAATCTAAAACTGTAATTCTGCTATTTATTTCACATATGCTAGCACTCGCGTGTGTGTGTGTGTGTGTGATATGCAAGTACATTTGTATGTGTATTTGTACGCAGTTATCTATGGCCATAAAATTGGCAGCAGCACTACACACATGATTGGCTTGCAAGTGAGTCGGGGAAAAGGCAGTGAAGGCAGTAAAGTGCTTAAGCAGGGGTTGGTGGCGCCAAGGCTCACATTTCGGCAAACTTTTTACATACACACATACATGTGTATATACATACAAGCATATGCCAATAAATGTAATGAATGACAGCGTAGACCGCACTTATCTGCGATTATGACTTTTTTTAAATTACATAAAAAGTAGAAAGAAGAAGAAAAAACAGAAGAAAACGTTGGAATAAACGCAAAGAATTTAGTGCATAAAATAAATGGGAAAAAAAAATTTTTTTTTTTTTTTTTAGAATTTAAAAATATGTTATGTGTTATGTACACACAAAGTCGCATAGTTGAAATGATAGCCCGTTTGTGTATTGTGTGCGAGTGGAACAATTTAAAACAGGAAATTCCTCTTATATGTATTTCCCAGACACTCTGCGAGGGTGCGCCCACTTTCTTTTTGCTTCCCCTGTACCTTCTGCTATTTCTATGCTTTTTCAATTGACTTTTCACATATGTTAAGGCGAGTATATACATATATTTCATGCTTTGCGCTTTTGTGATTTTGATTTACTTTTATTGGCAGCTTAAACGCATTGATCTTCTCCATTATTATTATTATTAATACAACGTTTACACTCATACATACATGTATGTACATATGTACATGAAGTTGTTGTTAGAACATTTTTTTTCATACGCCACTTTCCCTTGGTGATTATCTTCAGTTTTGCACACATTCAATTTTTTTTTTTTGTTTTTTTTTTGCATTCTAAAGTGGCTCCATTCACAAATTGTACATATACATATGTACATACATACTTACATAGGTATAGGAAAACAGGACAGCCCTGGTGAGTTACTCAATTTTTAATTTCGATTTAAAATTCTTACAGTGTCGAGTTTCTCTTTGAATGTTGTTGTATTGTTATTGTAATCGTCAAGTAGTTTTTGGAAAATGTTGCGGGAGTGACAGTCCTTTGCTGAATAAAAATCGTGCTCGTTCCGTTATAAATACTCGAGTATCGAAGGGAACTTTTGGATTTCAGTCGTCTCTTACGACAGGCATACCCCGCGAGGGTTTCTCTTTCGATGTCGACCTATGGTTGTTTGAGGTTTGGATTACTGACTTTTATAAGTTGATCAACCTATTTTTATTCTAAAGAGTGCTTTCTAGCAATCACATTACGGAGAGGTCGAGTATTTTCAGTTATTTATGATCCTGAAAAACTTTAAATTAAAGCTGAATTCCATTCGCCGGTTGCCAGAAAAATGTAAAAAATGTCACAAGGGCCTAGTTTTCCTCTCACCTTTAAAGCTGAAAATTAATAAGATTAAGTTATGAGAAAATAAAAATATTTCCAACAACAAATGTTCGAGTACTCATAAGTTAAACGAGAAATATGAAACTCTCGAATGAATAAATCAACAGGAAGTAAATAGTGCGTAAAAGAAAAGATAAAAAAGAATTAATGATCAATCGCATATATGATGTATCATAAAGAAGCCAATAGCTATTAAACAAAGCTATAGAAATGCATTCTTAGAAGATAATAAATACTAAAATCATTATCATTTCTCTTGCCTCATATCCCAAGAGAGTGTGCATATGAAAATTCGCAATTGATTTGGAGCTGGAAAAATTACTTTTTTAGGTTTTTAGGGTAGAAAACAACCGAGAAAACACATGAAAATTCAGAAAAAAAAAATATGAAGTGTGCAAAACTTTGCTAAAAATCATTCAAAGAAGAAACACCCTCAAAAAAAAACAAAAATTATGAGTATTTTTCACTGCAGTAAAATAAAGACTTATCACACGAAAATTACTCATATGTTAAGGCACGTGTGTTAGCATGTGTGAGTTGCGAGGCATATGTGAAAATTGGCCGAGTGTGTTAGCAATCGTAAACGTAAATGAATTCGAAATTATGAGCTTTATAAAGTATTTTTTCACTTTCGCTTTTTTACAGCATTTTCCAGCCGACATATTTTCGTCTGCTGATAGGCAGCATATTTATTGCCGAACGTCGTTCGATAACCTATCAATATCCTGTGATTACGAGAGAGAATATGAATCGCTCACATTCGTTTCAGCAGGGTGTGGCGTATTCACTGTTAGCAAAAATGTTGGTACTAGCATGATTTCTTAAAGTAAAATGATATATTATTTCATCTGATTTTATTTTTTTTGTTTAATTTTATTTTGCTTGGTTTCATATAATCTTTTTTTTATTTAATTTAACTTTATTTTATTTTATTTATTCACTTTATTTTATTTTATTGTACTTACTTTATATACCTTTAATTTATTTAATTTTTTTGATTTTAAATTATTTTATTTCATTTTATTTTATTTTATTTCATTTTTATATTTCATTTTATTTTCCCTTTATTTTTTTTAAATTTATTTTATTTATTTTAAATTATTTTTTTTTAATCTTTTTTTTTAATTTTTTAATTATAGTTATTTTATTTCAATTTAGTTTAATTAAATTATTTTATTTTATATTTCTTTTTTTATGTTATTTCATTTTATCTTTTAGTTTGTTTTATTTAATTTTATTTAACTTAATTTCCCTTTAATGTATTTAATTTTCTTTGATATTATTTTAAATATTTTTTTTTTATAATGTACTTTAAATCATTTTAACTATTTAATTTTATTTTATTTCAATATATTTAAATAAAATTTTTTTATTTTATTTTTATTTTTTTATTTTGTTTAATATTTTTTTTTTATTATTTTATTGTATTTTATTTTTTTTTTTGTTTTATTTTATTTTGTTTTATATTATTTTATTTTTTTTTTTAATTTTATTTGACTTAATTAGATTTTATTTTATTTTATTTTATTCACTTTATTTTATTTTATCTTATTTACTTTATATACTTTTAATGTTTTTAATTTTCTTCGTTTTTATCTTAAATTATATTTTATTTTTTGTCGTATTCAGAATTTTTTAAAAAACAAGGTGCAAACGTACAATAACACACGTTTACGCCTAAGTGTATGCTATGCAACATAAAAATGACAAAACGTGCGCAAAAGATACGAAAAGTGGTGAAATGGCAACTAAAAGAAATAAATAAATAGTATTAAGAGTATATGACAGAGGCAGTAGTTCTTGGTGACTATGTATGCTTCTCCCTTCACGCATAGGTGTATGTAAATACGTGTTTGTGTGCCTTTAAAATTGTGCGTAGGAGTGGCATGTCAATTTTTAATGTCTATTTGCAACCACAAAGTTGCTTCTCATTTGTTCAGCAATATATAATATATGCATGGATCTGTGTGTAAATAACAAATGTACTTACAAATATATTGTATAATGATGTACGTACATATTTATAGGTAAATACTTTTGACGACTTTCGCGTAATGAAAGGTAAATATTTAAATTGAACAAATTATAGAAGTCAGCAATTTGTAATAAAAAGCTAACCATCTATATACTTACTCATTTTCTGAAGTTAAAATGTCACATTTCTATTACGAAAAATGTTTTAAAATTGTTTTTTTATTTTTTTTTTTATTTTTCGTCATCAAAAGAATCATTAATAACAACTTTATGCATTTCATATAAAAAAGAATACAATTAAATAAACGTTTGC